>JAWZYU010000646.1:0-91000 GCA_038380435.1 Ryuthela nishihirai
GTTGGGAAGGAAAGAGGAGAGAAGTTGGTATGGAAAGAGGAGAGAAGTTGGTATGGAAAGAGGAGAGACGTTGGTATGGAAAGAGGAAAGAAGTTGGTATGGAAAGAGGAGAGAAGTTGGTATGGAAAGAGGAGAGAAGTGGGTTTTAAAAGAGGAGAGAAGTTGGTATGGAAAGAGGAGAGAAGTTGGTATGGAAAGAGGAGAGAAGTGGGTATGGAAAGAGGACAGAAGTTGGTATGGAAAGAGAAGTTGGTATGGAAAGAGAAGTTGGTATGGAAAGAGAAGTAAGTATGGAAAGAGGAGAGAAGTTGGTGTGGAAAGAGGAGAGAAGTTGGTATGGAAAGAGGAGAGAAGTTGGTATAGAAAGAGGAGAGAAGTTGGTATGGAAAGAGGAGAGAAGTGGGTATGGAAAGAGGAGAGAAGTTGGTATGGAAAGAGGAAAGAAGTTGGTATGGAAAGAGGAAAGAAGTTGGTATGGAAAGAGGAAAGAAGTTGGTATGGAAAGAGGAGACAAGTTGGTATGGAAAGAGGATAGAAGTTGGTAAGGAAAGAGGAGAGAAATTGGTATGGAAAGAGGAGAGAAGTTGGTATGGAAAGAGGAAAGAAGTTGGTATGGAAAGAGGAGAGAAGTGGGTATGGAAAGAGGAGAGACGTTGGCATGGAAAGAGGACAGAAGTTGGTATGGAAAGAGGAAAGAAGTTGGTATGGAAAGAGGAGAGAAGTTGGTATGGAAAGAGGAGAGACGTTGGTATGGAAAGAGGAGAGAAGATGATATGGAAAGAGGAGAGACGTTGGTATGGAAAGAGGAGAGAAGTTGGTATGGAAAGAGGAAAGAAGTTGGTATGGAAAGAGGAAAGAAGTTGGTATGGAAAGAGGAGAGAAGTTGGTATGGAAAGAGGAGAGAAGTTGGTATGGAAAGAGGAAAGAAGTTGGTATGGAAAGAGGAGACAAGTTGGTATGGAAAGAGGATAGAAGTTGGTAAGGAAAGAGGAGAGAAGTTGGTATGGAAAGAGGAGAGAAGTTGGTATGGAAAGAGGAGAGACGTTGGTATGGAAAAAGGAAAGAAGTTGGTATGGAAAGAGGAGAGAAGTTGGTATGGAAAGAGGAGAGAAGTTGGTATGGAAAGAGGAGAGAAGTTGGTATGGAAAGAGGAGAGAAGTTGGTATGGAAGGAGGAGAGAAGTGGGTATGGAAAGAGGACAGAAGTTGGTATGGAAAGAGAAGTTGGTATGGAAAGAGAAGTTGGTATGGAAAGAGAAGTAAGTATGGAAAGAGGAGAGAAGTTGGTATGGAAAGAGGAGAGAAGTTGGTATGGAAAGAGGAGAGAAGTTGGTATGGAAAGAGAAGTTGGTATGGAAAGAGGAGAGAAGTTGGTATGGAAAGAGGAGAGAAGTTGGTATAGAAAGAGGAGAGAAGTTGGTATGGAAAGAGGAGAGAAGTGGGTATGGAAAGAGAAGTTGGTATGGAAAGAGAAGTTGGTATGGAAAGAGGAGAGAAGTTGGTATGGAAAGAGGAGAGACGTTGGTATGGAAAGAGAAGTTGGTATGGAAAGAGGAGAGAAGTTGGTATGGAAAGAGGAGAGAAGTTGGTATAGAAAGAGGAGAGAAGTTGGTATGGAAAGAGGAGAGAAGTGGGTATGGAAAGAGGAGAGAAGTTGGTATGGAAAGAGGAGAGAGGTTGGTATGGAAAGAGGACAGAAGTTGGTATGGAAAGAGGAAAGAAGTTGGTATGGAAAGAGGAGACAAGTTGGTATGGAAAGAGGATAGAAGTTGGTAAGGAAAGAGGAGAGAAATTGGTATGGAAAGAGGAGAGAAGTTGGTATGGAAAGAGGAAAGAAGTTGGTATGGAAAGAGGAGAGAAGTGGGTATGGAAAGAGGAGAGACGTTGGTATAGAAAGAGGAGAGAAGTTGGTATGGAAAGAGGAGAGAAGTGGTATGGAAAGAGAAGTTGGTATGGAAAGAGAAGTTGGTATGGAAAGAGGAGAGAAGTTGGTATGGAAAGAGGAGAGAAGTTGGTATGGAAGGAAGTTGGTATGGAAGAGGAGAGTTGGTATGGAAGAGGAGAGAAGTTGGTATGGAAAGAGGAAGAGTTGGAAGGAAAGTGGGTATGGTAAGGAGAGGAAGAAGTTGGTATGGAAAGAGAGAAGTTGGTATGGAAGAGGAGAAGAGTGGTATGGAAAGAGGAAGAAGTTGGTATGGAAAGAGGAGACAAGTTGGTATGGAAAGAGGAGAGAAGTTGGTATGGAAAGAGGAAAGAAGTTGGTATGGCAAGAGGAGAGAAGTTGGTATGGAAAGAGGAGAAGTTGGTATGGAAAGAGGAGAGAAGTGGTATGGAAAGAGGAGACGTGGCATGGAAAGAGGACAGAAGTGGTTGGAAGAGGAAGATGGTATGGAAAGGGAGAGTTGGTATGGAAAGAGGAGAGTTGGTATGGAAAGAGGAGAGAAGTTGGATATGGAAAGAGGAGAGACGTTGGTATGGAAAGAGGAGAGAAGTTGGTATGGAAAGAGGAAAGAAGTTGGTATGGAAGAGGAAGAAGTTGGTATGAAGAGGAGAAGTTGGTATGGAAAGAGGAGAGAAGTTGGTATGGAAAGAGGAAAGAAGTTGGTATGGAAAGAGGAGACAAGTTGGTATGGAAAGAGGATAGAAGTTGGTAAGGAAAGAGGAGAGAAGTTGGTATGGAAAGAGGAGAGAAGTTGGTATGGAAAGAGGAGAGACGTTGGTATGGAAAAAGGAAAGAAGTTGGTATGGAAAGAGGAGAGAAGTTGGTATGGAAAGAGGAGAGAAGTTGGTATGGAAAGAGGAGAGAAGTTGGTATGGAAAGAGGAGAGAAGTTGGTATGGAAGGAGGAGAGAAGTGGGTATGGAAAGAGGACAGAAGGTATGGAAAGAGAAGTTGGTATGGAAAGAGAAGTTGGTATGGAAAGAGAAGTAAGTATGGAAAGAGGAGAGAAGTTGGTATGGAAAGAGGAGAGAAGTTGGTATGGAAAGAGGAGAGAAGTTGGTATGGAAAGAGAAGTTGGTATGGAAAGAGGAGAGAAGTTGGTATGGAAAGAGGAGAGAAGTTGGTATAGAAAGAGGAGAGAAGTTGGTATGGAAAGAGGAGAGAAGTGGGTATGGAAAGAGAAGTTGGTATGGAAAGAGAAGTTGGTATGGAAAGAGGAGAGAAGTTGGTATGGAAAGAGGAGAGACGTTGGTATGGAAAGAGAAGTTGGTATGGAAAGAGGAGAGAAGTTGGTATGGAAAGAGGAGAGAAGTTGGTATAGAAAGAGGAGAGAAGTTGGTATGGAAAGAGGAGAGAAGTGGGTATGGAAAGAGGAGAGAAGTTGGTATGGAAGAGGAGAGAGGTTGGTATGGAAAGAGGACAGAAGTTGGTATGGAAAGAGGAGAGAATTGGTATGGAAAGAGGAGAGAAGTTGGTATGGAAAGAGGAGAGAAGTTGGTATGGAAAGAGGAGAGAAGTTGGTATGGAAAGAGGAGAGAAGTTGGTATGGAAAGAGGAGAGAGGTTGGTATGGAAAGAGGAGAGAAGTTGGTATGGAAAGAGGAGAGAAGTTGGTATGGAAAGAGGAGAGAAGTTGGTATGGAAGAGGAGAGAAGTTGGTATGGAAAGAGGAGAGACGTTGGTATGGAAAGAGGACAGAAGTTGGTATGGAAAGAGGAGAGAAGTTGGTATGGAAAGAGGAGAGAAGTTGGTAAGGAAAGAGGAGAGAAGTTGGTATGGAAGAGGAGAGAAGTTGGTATGGAAAGAGGAGAGAAGTTGGTAAGGAAAGAGGAGAGAAGTTGGTATGGAAAGAGGAGAGAAGTTGGTATGGAAAGAGGAGAGACGTTGGTATGAAAGAGGACAGAAGTTGGTATGGAAAGAGGAGAGAGGTTGGTATGGAAAGAGGAGAGAAGTTGGTATGGAAAGAGGAGAGAAGTTGGTATGGAAAGAGGAGAGAAGTTGGTATGGAAAGAGGAGAGAAGTTGGTATGGAAAGAGGAGAGAAGTTGGTATGGAAAGAGGAGAGACGTTGGTATGGAAAGAGGAGAGAAGTTGGTATGGAAAGAGGAGAGAAGTTGGTATGGAAAGAGGAGAGAAGTTGGTATGGTAAGAGGAGAGAAGTTGGTATGGAATGAGGAGAGAAGTTGGTATGGAAAGAGGAAAGATGTTGGTATGGAAAGAGGAAAGGTGTTGGTATGGAAAGAGGAAAGAAGTTGGTATGGAAAGAGGAGACAAGTTGGTATGGAAAGAGGATAGAAGTTGGTAAGGAAAGAGGAGAGAAGTTGGTATGGAAAGAGGAGAGAAGTTGGTATGGAAAGAGGAGAGACGTTGGTATGGAAAGAGGAAAGAAGTTGGTATGGAAAGAGGAGAGAAGTGGGTATGGAAAGAGGAGAGAAGTGGGTATGGAAAGAGGAGAGAAGTTGGTATGGAAAGAGGAGAGAAGTTGGTATGGAAAGAGGAGAGAAGTGGGTATGGAAAGAGGACAGAAGTTGGTATGGAAAGAGAAGTTGGTATGGAAAGAGAAGTTGGTATGGAAAGAGAAGTAAGTATGGAAAGAGGAGAGAAGTTGGTATGGAAAGAGGAGAGAAGTTGGTATGGAAAGAGGAGAGAAGTTGGTATGGAAAGAGAAGTTGGTATGGAAAGAGGAGAGAAGTTGGTATGGAAAGAGGAGAGAAGTTGGTATAGAAAGAGGAGAGAAGTTGGTATGGAAAGAGGAGAGAAGTGGGTATGGAAAGAGAAGTTGGTATGGAAAGAGGAGAGAAGTTGGTATGGAAAGAGGAGAGAAGTTGGTATGGAAAGAGGAGAGAAGTTGGTATGGAAAGAGAAGTTGGTATGGAAAGAGGAGAGAAGTTGGTATGGAAAGAGGAGAGAAGTTGGTATGGAAAGAGGAGAGAAGTGGGTATGGAAAGAGGAGAGAAGTTGGTATGGAAAGAGGACAGAAGTTGGTATGGAAAGAGGAGAGAAGTTGGTATGGAAAGAGGAGAGAAGTTGGTATGGAAAGAGGAGAGAAGTTGGTATGGAAAGAGGAGAGAAGTTGGTATGGAAAGAGGAGAGAAGTTGGTATGGAAAGAGGAGAGACGTTGGTATGGAAAGAGGACAGAAGTTGGTATGGAAAGAGGAGAGAAGTTGGTATGGAAAGAGGAGAGAAGTTGGTATGGAAAGAGGAGAGAAGTTGGTATGGAAAGAGGAGAGAAGTTGGTATGGAAAGAGGAGAGAAGTTGGTATGGAAAGAGGAGAGAAGTTGGTATGGAAAGAGGAGAGAAGTGGTAAGGAAAGAGGAGAGAAGTTGGTATGGAAAGAGGAGAGAAGTTGGTATGGAAAGAGGAGAGACGTTGGTATGGAAAGAGGACAGAAGTTGGTATGGAAAGAGGAGAGAGGTTGGTATGGAAAGAGGAGAGAAGTTGGTATGGAAAGAGGAGAGAAGTTGGTATGGAAAGAGGAGAGAAGTTGGTATGGAAAGAGGAGAGACGTTGGTATGGAAAGAGGAGAGAAGTTGGTATGGAAAGAGGAGAGAAGTTGGTATGGAAAGAGGAGAGAAGTTGGTAAGGAAAGAGGAGAGAAGTTGGTATGGAAAGAGGAGAGAAGTTGGTATGGAAAGAGGAGAGAAGTTGGTATGGAAAGAGGAGAGAAGTTGGTATGGAAAGAGGAGAGAAGTTGGTATGGAAAGAGGAGAGAAGTTGGTATGGAAAGAGGAGAGAAGTTGGTATGGAAAGAGGAGAGAAGTTGGTATGGAAAGAGGAGAGACGTTGGTATGGAAAGAGGACAGAAGTTGGTATGGAAAGAGGAGAGAGGTTGGTATGGAAAGAGGATAGAAATTGGTATGGAAAGAGGAGAGAAGTTGGTATGGAAAGAGGAGAGAAGTTGGTATGGAAAGAGGAGAGAAGTTGGTATGGAAAGAGGAGAGACGTTGGTATGGAAGAGGACAGAAGTTGGTATGGAAAGAGGAGAGAAGTTGGTATGGAAAGAGGAGAGAAGTTGGTATGGAAAGAGGAGAGAAGTTGGTATGGAAAGAGGAGAGAAGTTGGTATGGAAAGAGGAGAGAAGTTGGTAAGGAAAGAGGAGAGAAGTTGGTATGGAAAGAGGAGAGAAGTTGGTATGGAAAGAGGAGAGAAGTTGGTATGGAAAGAGGAGAGAAGTTGGTATGGAAAGAGGAGAGAAGTTGGTATGGAAAGAGGAGAGAAGTTGGTATGGAAAGAGGAGAGAAGTTGGTATGGAAAGAGGAGAGAAGTTGGTATGGAAAGAGGAGAGACGTTGGTATGGAAAGAGGACAGAAGTTGGTATGGAAAGAGGAGAGAGGTTGGTATGGAAAGAGGAGAGAAATTGGTATGGAAAGAGGAGAGAAGTTGGTATGGAAAGAGGAGAGAAGTTGGTATGGAAAGAGGAGAGGAGTTGGTATGGAAAGAGGAGAGACGTTGGTATGGAAAGAGGACAGAAGTTGGTATGGAAAGAGGAGAGAAGTTGGTATGGAAAGAGGAGAGAAGTTGGTATGGAAAGAGGAGAGAAGTTGGTATGGAAAGAGGAGAGAAGTTGGTATGGAAAGAGGAGAGAAGTTGGTAAGGAAAGAGGAGAGAAGTTGGTATGGAAAGAGGAGAGAAGTTGGTATGGAAAGAGGAGAGACGTTGGTATGGAAAGAGGACAGAAGTTGGTATGGAAAGAGGAGAGAAGTTGGTATGGAAAGAGGAGAGAAGTTGGTATGGAAAGAGGAGAGAGGTTGGTATGGAAAGAGGAGAGAGGTTGGTATGGAAAGAGGAGAGAGGTTGGTATGGAAAGAGGAGAGAAGTTGGTATGGAAAGAGGAAAGAAGTTGGTATGGAAAGAGGAGAGAAGTTGGTATGGAAAGAGGAGAGAAGTTGGTATGGAAAGAGGATAGAAGTTGGTATGGAAAGAGGAGAGAAGTTGGTATGGAAAGAGGAGAGAAGTTGGTAAGGAAAGAGGAGAGAAGTTGGTATGGAAAGAGGAGAGAAGTTGGTATGGAAAGAGGAGAGACGTTGGTATGGAAAGAGGACAGAAGTTGGTATGGAAAGAGGAGAGAAGTTGGTATGGAAAGAGGAGAGAAGTTGGTAAGGAAAGAGGAGAGAAGTTGGTATGGAAAGAGGAGAGAAGTTGGTATGGAAAGAGGAGAGAAGTTGGTATGGAAAGAGGAGAGAAGTTGGTATGGAAAGAGGAGAGAAGTTGGTATGGAAAGAGGAGAGAGTTGGTATGGAAAGAGGAGAGAAGTTGGTATGAAGAGAAAGAGGAAGAGAGAAGTTGGTATGGAAAGAGGAGAGAAGTTGGTATGGAAAGAGGAGAGAAGTTGGTATGGAAAGAGGAGAGAAGTTGGTATGGAAAGAGGAGAGAAGTTGGTATGGAAAGAGGAGAGAAGTTGGTATGGAAGAGGAGAGTTGAAGAGGAGAGAGTTGGTATGGAAAGAGGAGAGAAGTTGGTATGGAAAGAGGAGAGACGTTGGTATGGAAAGAGGAGAGAAGTTGGTATGGAAAGAGGAGAGAAGTTGGTATGGAAAGAGGAGAGAAGTTGGTATGGAAAGAGGAGAGTAGTTGGTATGGAAAGAGGAGAGAAGTTGGTATGGAAAGAGGAGAGAAGTTGGTAAGGAAAGAGGAGAGAAGTTGGTATGGAAAGAGGAGAGAAGTTGGTATGGAAAGAGGAGAGAAGTTGGTATGGAAAGAGGAGAGAAGTTGGTATGGAAAGAGGAGAGAAGTTGGTATGGAAAGAGGAGAGAAGTTGGTATGGAAAGAGGAGAGAAGTTGGTATGGAAAGAGGAGAGAAGTTGGTATGGAAACAGGAGAGACGTTGGTATGGAAAGAGGAGAGACGTTGGTATGGAAAGAGGACAGAAGTTGGTATGGAAAGAGGAGAGAGGTTGGTATGGAAAGAGGAGAGAAATTGGTATGGAAAGAGGAGAGAAGTTGGTATGGAAAGAGGAGAGAAGTTGGTATGGAAAGAGGAGAGACGTTGGTATGGAAAGAGGAGAGAAGTTGGTATGGAAAGAGGAGAGAAGTTGGTATGGAAAGAGGAGAGAAGTTGGTATGGAAAGAGGAGAGAAGTTGGTATGGAAAGAGGAGAGAAGTTGGTATGGAAAGAGGAGAGAAGTTGGTGTGGAAAGAGGAGAGAAGTTGGTATGGAACGAGGAGAGAAGTTGGTATGGAAAGAGGAGAGACGTTGGTATGGAAAGAGGACAGAAGTTGGTATGGAAAGAGGAGAGAAGTTGGTATGGAAAGAGGAGAGAAGTTGGTATGGAAAGAGGAGAGAAGTTGGTATGGAAAGAGGAGAGAAGTTGGTATGGAAAGAGGAGAGAAGTTGGTATGGAAAGAGGAGAGAAGTTGGTATGGAAAGAGGAGAGAAGTTGGTATGGAAAGAGGAGAGAAGTTGGTATGGAAAGAGGATAGAAGTTGGTATGGAAAGAGGAGAGAAGTTGGTATGGAAAGAGGAGAGAAGTTGGTATGGAAAGAGGAGAGAAGTTGGTATGGAAAGAGGAGAGAAGTTGGTATGGAAAGAGGAGAGACGTTGGTATGGAAAGAGGACAGAAGTTGGTATGGAAAGAGGAGAGAAGTTGGTATGGAAAGAGGAGAGAAGTTGGTATGGAAAGAGGAGAGAAGTTGGTATGGAAAGAGGAGAGAAGTTGGTAAGGAAAGAGGAGAGAAGTTGGTATGGAAAGAGGAGAGAAGTTGGTATGGAAAGAGGAGAGAAGTTGGTATGGAAAGAGGAGAGAAGTTGGTATGGAAAGAGCAGAGAAGTTGGTATGGAAAGAGGAGAGAAGTTGGTATGGAAAGAGGAGAGAAGTTGGTATGGAAAGAGGAGAGAAGTTGGTATGGAAAGAGGAGAGACGTTGGTATGGAAAGAGGAGAGAAATTGGTATGGAAAGAGGAGAGAGGTTGGTATGGAAAGAGGAGACAAATTGGTATGGAAAGAGGAGAGAAGTTGGTATGGAAAGAGGAGAGAAGTTGGTATGGAAAGAGGAGAGAAGTTGGTATGGAAAGAGGAGAGACGTTGGTATGGAAAGAGGACAGAAGTTGGTATGGAAAGAGGAGAGAAGTTGGTATGGAAAGAGGAGAGAAGTTGGTATGGAAAGAGGAGAGAAGTTGGTATGGAAAGAGGAGAGAAGTTGGTATGGAAAGAGGAGAGAAGTTGGTGAGGAAAGAGGAGAGAAGTTGGTATGGAACGAGGAGAGAAGTTGGTATGGAAAGAGGAGAGACGTTGGTATGGAAAGAGGACAGAAGTTGGTATGGAAAGAGGAGAGAAGTTGGTATGGAAAGAGGAGAGAAGTTGGTATGGAAAGAGGAGAGAGGTTGGTATGGAAAGAGGAGAGAAGTTGGTATGGAAAGAGGAGAGAAGTTGGTATGGAAAGAGGAAAGGAGTTGGTATGGAAAGAAGAGAGAAGTTGGTATGGAAAGAGGAGAGAAGTTGGTATGGAAAGAGGATAGAAGTTGGTATGGAAAGAGGAGAGAAGTTGGTATGGAAAGAGGAGAGAAGTTGGTAAGGAAAGAGGAGAGAAGTTGGTATGGAAAGAGGAGAGAAGTTGGTATGGAAAGAGGAGAGACGTTGGTATGGAAAGAGGACAGAAGTTGGTATGGAAAGAGGAGAGAAGTTGGTATGGAAAGAGGAGAGAAGTTGGTATGGAAAGAGGAGAGACGTCGGTATGGAAAGAGGACAGAAGTTGGTATGGAAAGAGGAAAGAAGTTGGTATGGAAAGAGGAGAGAAGTTGGTATGGAAAGAGGAGAGAAGTTGGTAAGGAAAGAGGAGAGACGTTGGTATGGAAAGAGGACAGAAGTTGGTATGGAAAGAGGAAAGAAGTTGGTATGGAAAGAGGATAGAAGTTGGTAAGGAAAGAGGAGAGAAGTTGGTATGGAAAGAGGAGAGAAGTTGGTATGGAAAGAGGAGAGACGTTGGTATGGAAAGAGGACAGAAGTTGGTATGGAAAGAGGAGAGAAGTTGGTATGGAAAGAGGAGAGAAGTTGGTATGGAAAGAGGAGAGAGGTTGGTATGGAAAGAGGAGAGAAGTTGGTATGGAAAGAGGAGAGAAGTTGGTATGGAAAGAGGACAGAAGTTGGTATGGAAAGAGGAGAGAAGTTGGTATGGAAAGAGGAGAGAAGTTGGTATGGAAAGAGGAGAGACGTTGGTATGGAAAGAGGACAGAAGTTGGTATGGAAAGAGGACAGAAGTTGGTATGGAAAGAGGAAAGAAGTTGGTATGGAAAGAGGATAGAAGTTGGTATGGAAAGAGGAGAGAAGTTGGTATGGAAAGAGGAGAGAAGTTGGTAAGGAAAGAGGAGAGAAGTTGGTATGGAAAGAGGAGAGAAGTTGGTATGGAAAGAGGAGAGACGTTGGTATGGAAAGAGGAGAGAAGTTGGTATGGAAAGAGGAGAGAAGTTGGTATGGAAAGAGGAGAGAAGTTGGTATGGAAAGAGGAGAGAAGTTGGTATGGAAAGAGGAAAGAAGTTGGTATGGAAAGAGGAAAGAAGTTGGTATGGAAAGAGGAGAGAAGTTGGTAAGGAAAGAGGAGAGAAGTTGGTATGGAAAGAGGAGAGAAGTTGGTATGGAAAGAGGAGAGACGTTGGTATGGAAAGAGGACAGAAGTTGGTATGGAAAGAGGAGAGAAGTTGGTATGGAAAGAGGAGAGAAGTTGGTATGGAAAGAGGAGAGACGTTGGTATGGAAAGAGGACAGAAGTTGGTATGGAAAGAGGAAAGAAGTTGGTATGGAAAGAGGAGAGAAGTTGGTATGGAAAGAGGAGAGAAGTTGGTAAGGAAAGAGGAGAGACGTTGGTATGGAAAGAGGACAGAAGTTGGTATGGAAAGAGGAAAGAAGTTGGTATGGAAAGAGGAGAGAAGTTGGTAAGTAAAGAGGAGAGAAGTTGGTATGGAAAGAGGAGAGAAGTTGGTATGGAAAGAGGAGAGACGTTGGTATGGAAAGAGGACAGAAGTTGGTATGGAAAGAGGAGAGAAGTTGGTATGGAAAGAGGAGAGAAGTTGGTATGGAAAGAGGAGAGACGTTGGTATGGAAAGAGGACAGAAGTTGGTATGGAAAGAGGAAAGAAGTTGGTATGGAAAGAGGAGAGAAGTTGGTATGGAAAGAGGAGAGAAGTTGGTATGGAAAGAGGAGAGAAGTTGGTAAGGAAAGAGGAGAGAAGTTGGTATGGAAAGAGGATAGAAGTTGGTATGGAAAGAGGAGAGAAGTTGGTATGGAAAGAGGAGAGAAGTTGGTAAGGAAAGAGGAGAGAAGTTGGTATGGAAAGAGGAGAGAAGTTGGTATGGAAAGAGGAGAGACGTTGGTATGGAAAGAGGAGAGAAGTTGGTATGGAAAGAGGAGAGAAGTTGGTATGGAAAGAGGAGAGAAGTTGGTATGGAAAGAGGAGAGAAGTTGGTATGGAAAGAGGAAAGAAGTTGGTATGGAAAGAGGAAAGAAGTTGGTATGGAAAGAGGAGAGAAGTTGGTATGGAAAGAGGATAGAAGTTGGTATGGAAAGAGGATAGAAGTTGGTATGGAAAGAGGAGAGAAGTTGGTATGGAAAGAGGAGAGAAGTTGGTAAGGAAAGAGGAGAGAAGTTGGTATGGAAAGAGGAGAGAAGTTGGTATGGAAAGAGGAGAGACGTTGGTATGGAAAGAGGACAGAAGTTGGTATGGAAAGAGGAGAGAAGTTGGTATGGAAAGAGGAGAGAAGTTGGTATGGAAAGAGGAGAGACGTTGGTATGGAAAGAGGACAGAAGTTGGTATGGAAAGAGGAAAGAAGTTGGTATGGAAAGAGGAGAGAAGTTGGTATGGAAAGAGGAGAGAAGTTGGTAAGGAAAGAGGAGAGAAGTTGGTATGGAAAGAGGATAGAAGTTGGTATGGAAAGAGGAGAGAAGTTGGTATGGAAAGAGGAGAGAAGTTGGTAAGGAAAGAGGAGAGAAGTTGGTATGGAAAGAGGAGAGAAGTTGGTATGGAAAGAGGAGAGAAGTTGGTATGGAAAGAGGAGAGAAGTTGGTATGGAAAGAGGAGAGAAGTTGGTATGGAAAGAGGAGAGACGTTGGTATGGAAAGAGGACAGAAGTTGGTATGGAAAGAGGAAAGAAGTTGGTATGGAAAGAGGAGAGAAGTTGGTATGGAAAGAGGAGAGAAGTTGGTAAGGAAAGAGGAGAGACGTTGGTATGGAAAGAGGACAGAAGTTGGTATGGAAAGAGGAAAGAAGTTGGTATGGAAAGAGGAGAGAAGTTGGTAAGTAAAGAGGAGAGAAGTTGGTATGGAAAGAGGAGAGAAGTTGGTATGGAAAGAGGAGAGACGTTGGTATGGAAAGAGGACAGAAGTTGGTATGGAAAGAGGAGAGAAGTTGGTATGGAAAGAGGAGAGAAGTTGGTATGGAAAGAGGAGAGACGTTGGTATGGAAAGAGGACAGAAGTTGGTATGGAAAGAGGAAAGAAGTTGGTATGGAAAGAGGAGAGAAGTTGGTATGGAAAGAGGAGAGAAGTTGGTAAGGAAAGAGGAGAGAAGTTGGTATGGAAAGAGGATAGAAGTTGGTATGGAAAGAGGAGAGAAGTTGGTATGGAAAGAGGAGAGAAGTTGGTAAGGAAAGAGGAGAGAAGTTGGTATGGAAAGAGGAGAGAAGTTGGTATGGAAAGAGGAGAGACGTTGGTATGGAAAGAGGAGAGAAGTTGGTATGGAAAGAGGAGAGAAGTTGGTATGGAAAGAGGAGAGAAGTTGGTATGGAAAGAGGAGAGAAGTTGGTATGGAAAGAGGAAAGAAGTTGGTATGGAAAGAGGAAAGAAGTTGGTATGGAAAGAGGAGAGAAGTTGGTATGGAAAGAGGATAGAAGTTGGTATGGAAAGAGGATAGAAGTTGGTATGGAAAGAGGAGAGAAGTTGGTATGGAAAGAGGAGAGAAGTTGGTAAGGAAAGAGGAGAGAAGTTGGTATGGAAAGAGGAGAGAAGTTGGTATGGAAAGAGGAGAGACGTTGGTATGGAAAGAGGAGAGAAGTTGGTATGGAAAGAGGAGAGAAGTTGGTATGGAAAGAGGAGAGAAGTTGGTATGGAAAGAGGAGAGAAGTTGGTATGGAAAGAGGAAAGAAGTTGGTATGGAAAGAGGAAAGAAGTTGGTATGGAAAGAGGAGAGAAGTTGGTATGGAAAGAGGAGAGAAGTTGGTATGGAAAGAGGATAGAAGTTGGTAAGGAAAGAGGAGAGAAGTTGGTATGGAAAGAGGAGAGAAGTTGGTATGGAAAGAGGAGAGACGTTGGTATGGAAAGAGGACAGAAGTTGGTATGGAAAGAGGAGAGAAGTTGGTATGGAAAGAGGAGAGAAGTTGGTATGGAAAGAGGAGAGAAGTTGGTATGGTAAGAGGAGAGAAGTTGGTATGGAAAGAGGAGAGAAGTTGGTATGGAAAGAGGAAAGATGTTGGTATGGAAAGAGGAAAGTTGTTGGTATGGAAAGAGGAAAGAAGTTGGTATGGAAAGAGGAGACAAGTTGGTATGGAAAGAGGATAGAAGTTGGTAAGGGAAAGAGGAGAGAAGTTGGTATGGAAAGAGGAGAGAAGTTGGTATGGAAAGAGGAGAGAAGTTGGTAAGGAAAGAGGAGAGAAGTTGGTATGGAAAGAGGAGAGAAGTTGGTATGGAAAGAGGAGAGACGTTGGTATGGAAAGAGGAGAGAAATTGGTATGGAAAGAAAAGTTGGTATGGAAAAAGGAGAGAAGATGGTATGGAAAGAGGAGAGAAGTTGGTATGGAAAGAGGAAAGAAGTTGGTATGGAAAGAGGAAAGAAGTTGGTATGGAAAGAGGAGAGAAGTTGGTATGGAAAGAGGAGAGACGTTGGTATGGAAAGAGGACAGAAGTTGGTATGGAAAGAGGAGAGAAGTTGGTATGGAAAGAGGAGAGAAGTTGGTATGGAAAGAGGAGAGACGTTGGTATGGAAAGAGGACAGAAGTTGGTATGGAAAGAGGAAAGAAGTTGGTATGGAAAGAGGAGAGAAGTTGGTATGGAAAGAGGAGAGAAGTTGGTAAGGAAAGAGGAGAGACGTTGGTATGGAAAGAGGACAGAAGTTGGTATGGAAAGAGGAAAGAAGTTGGTATGGAAAGAGGAGAGAAGTTGGTAAGGAAAGAGGAGAGAAGTTGGTATGGAAAGAGGAGAGAAGTTGGTATGGAAAGAGGAGAGACGTTGGTATGGAAAGAGGACAGAAGTTGGTATGGAAAGAGGAGAGAAGTTGGTATGGAAAGAGGAGAGAAGTTGGTATGGAAAGAGGAGAGAGGTTGGTATGGAAAGAGGAGAGAAGTTGGTATGGAAAGAGGAAAGAAGTTGGTATGGAAAGAGGAGAGAAGTTGGTATGGAAAGAGGAGAGAAGTTGGTATGGAAAGAGGAGAGAAGTTGGTATGGAAAGAGGATAGAAGTTGGTATGGAAAGAGGAAAGAAGTTGGTATGGAAAGAGGATAGAAGTTGGTATGGAAAGAGGAGAGAAGTTGGTATGGAAAGAGGAGAGAAGTTGGTAAGGAAAGAGGAGAGAAGTTGGTATGGAAAGAGGAGAGAAGTTGGTATGGAAAGAGGAGAGACGTTGGTATGGAAAGAGGAGAGACGTTGGTATGGAAAGAGGAGAGAAGTTGGTATGGAAAGAGGAGAGAAGTTGGTATGGAAAGAGGAGAGAAGTTGGTATGGAAAGAGGAGAGAAGTTGGTATGGAAAGAGGAAAGAAGTTGGTATGGAAAGAGGAAAGAAGTTGGTATGGAAAGAGGAGAGAAGTTGGTATGGAAAGAGGAGAGAAGTTGGTATGGAAAGAGGAGAGAAGTTGGTATGGAAAGAGGAGAGACGTTGGTATGGAAAGAGGACAGAAGTTGGTATGGAAAGAGGAGAGAAGTTGGTATGGAAAGAGGAGAGAAGTTGGTATGGAAAGAGGAAAGAAGTTGGTATGGAAAGAGGAAAGATGTTGGTATGGAAAGAGGAGAGAAGTTGGTATGGAAAGAGGAGAGACGTTGGTATGGAAAGAGGAGAGAAATTGGTATGGAAAGAAAAGTTGGTATGGAAAAAGGAGAGAAGATGGTATGGAAAGAGGAGAGAAGTTGGTATGGAAAGAGGAAAGAAGTTGGTATGGAAAGAGGAAAGAAGTTGGTATGGAAAGAGGAGAGAAGTTGGTATGGAAAGAGGAGAGAAGTTGGTATGGAAAGAGAAGTTGGTATGGAAAGAGGAGAGAAGTGGGTATGGAAAGAGGAAAGAAGTTGGTATGGAAAGAGGAGAGACGTTGTTATGGAAAGAGGAAAGAAGTTGGTATGGAAAGAGGAGAGAAGTTGGTATGGAAAGAGGAGAGAAGTTGGTATGGAAAGAGGAAAGAAGTTGGTATGGAAAGAGGAAAGATGTTGGTATGGAAAGAGGAGAGAAGTTGGTATGGAAAGAGGAGAGAAGTTGGTATGGAAAGAGGAGAGACGTTGGTATGGAAAGAGGAGAGAAATTGGTATGGAAAGAAAAGTTGGTATGGAAAAAGGAGAGAAGATGGTATGGAAAGAGGAGAGAAGTTGGTATGGAAAGAGGAAAGAAGTTGGTATGGAAAGAGGAAAGAAGTTGGTATGGAAAGAGGAAAGAAGTTGGTATGGAAAGAGGAAAGAAGTTGGTATGGAAAGAGGACAGAAGTTGGTATGGAAAGAGGAAAGAAGTTGGTATGGAAAGAGGAGAGAAGTTGGTATGGAAAGAGGAGAGACGTTGGTATGGAAAGAGGAGAGAAGTTGGTATGGAAAGAGGAGAGAAGTTGGTATGGAAAGAGGAGAGAAGTTGGTATGGAAAGAGGAGAGAAGTTGGTATAGAAAGAGGAGAGATGTTGGTATGGAAAGAGGAGAGATGTTGGTATGGAAAGAGGAGAGAAGTTGGTATGGAAAGAGGAGAGAAGTGGGTATGGAAAGAGGAGAGAAGTTGGTATGGAAAGAGGACAGAAGTTGGTATGGAAAGAGGAAAGAAGTTGGTATGGAAAGAGGAGAGAAGTTGGTATGGAAAGAGGAGAGAAGTTGGTATGGAAAGAGGAGAGACGTTGGTATGGAAAGAGGAGAGAAGTTGGTATGGAAAGAGGAGAGAAGTTGGTATGGAAAGAGGAGAGATGTTGGTATAGAAAGAGGAGAGATGTTGGTATGGAAAGAGGAGAGAAGTTGGTATGGAAAGAGGAGAGAAATTGGTATGGAAAGAGTGTGGTATAGAAAAAAAAGAACAATGCTTATATAGAATGGAGTGGAGATACTTGTGTGGAGAGAGGACTGGGAGACATAAGTAGGTTATTGTTCATAACATGCATTCTGTTCTTTAATGTTCACAGGATATGATCTTAATGTTAACGGGATCAAGTCATAGCATCCATCGAACATTGCCGATTTCATATAACAGAATCCTGGAACATCACACTATGAGCCTGGCAATATATCAATCGAGACAGCACCACCCCGAATTGCATAAAGTGTATGCGGAGATTTATGCGGAGAGATTATTGTAATTAGATTGTTGTGTCGGAGGGCGTTTTTTGAGAAAATCACTTTGTTCTTTCTTACATTCACAACTGATGTTTTTTCCACAGATGATGGCAGCGGTCTCGGATGAGCATGGAGAAAGGTTTCATGGAGACATATCCGAAATGGAAAAACGGTTGGGTTGGGTTGTTTTACCTCTGAGCGGCACTTTTTTGCACATCATGGGCTAAATGGGCAGGCCACAAGGACCCCGAAGGCTCAGAGAAGGTTGGGGGAGGGGACCCACTGGAACAACTGTTGGGAGACAGATGGTAGCCTCCCGTCAAGGCCATCCAGCGTGTTCTTTAACGTGCACAGAGTATGTCTCTCCCGCACACCGGGCCACGGCTTAATGTCCCATCCGACGGACGGCGGCCTTTTCAAGCCAATCGGTGTCCCCTACTGACTGTGGGCAGGGCGGGGAATTTTGCGGAGATAAATCTCAACGCTGACCCAGCTGGGACTCGAACATGGGAACTACAGATTACGAGCCTGGCGCGCTACCAACTGAGCCACCCCCGCCCCAATATATATTTGGTATAATATATTTATCTTCTCTGAGTAAAATAGTGTGTTTTTCTTTAAATTTAACCCATATCTCTAGAAAACTGTAGGCGATAGAACAAATCAACTGTCAGATTCGGATTCAGCACCCTCAAAAACATAAAAATTAGACAAAAGTTTGGAAGGGAGGGAAAAAAGCTTTTTATTTGCAGACCAATGTTATTTGTTCTATGAAACTAAAGTTCTTTTGCAATGAACCATGGGGGGCCGGGGGTGGCTCAGTCGGTAGCGCGCCAGGCTCGTAATCTGTAGTACCCAGGTTCGAGTCCTAGCTGGGTTAGCGTTGAGATTTATCACCGCAAAACTCTCCGCCCTGCCCACGGTCAGCAGAGGACACCGATGGGCTTGGAAAGGCCGCCGTCCGTCGGATGGGACCTTAAGCCGTGGTCCCGTGTGCGGGAGAGCCATACCCTGTGCACGTTAAAGAACACGCTGGATGGCCTAGACGGGAGGCTACCATCTGTCTCTCAACAGCTGTTCCAGTGGGTCCCCTCCCCCAACCTTCGGGGTCCATGTGACCTGGCCATTTAGCCCATGGTGTGCAAAAAAGTGCCGCTCAGAGGTAAAACAACCCAACGTTAAAGAACACGCTGGATGGCCTTGACGGGAGGCTGCCATCTGTCTCCCAACAACTGTTCCAGTGGGTCCCCTCCGCCAACTTTCTCTGAGCATTCGGGGTCCATGTGACCTGGACATTTAGCCCATGGTGTGCAAAAATGTGCCGCTGAGAGGTAAAACAACCCAACCCAACTCTAACAACCTATTCGACCTATCGAGTTTATATTTTGCGATATACTTTCCCATTCTACTCGTAATTTTATAGCAAAATTCCAAGTTCCACGCCCCTTTATGTGAAGAGTATTAGCAACCACAGACATTTCATTATAGATATAAAACACTTGCCATAGATGTTCCCTAACGAGTTGAGGATTGATACATTTTCAGACGTAGAATCTTTTTTCATTGGCTTTCGTGGTTACGCCACGATCGGACAAAAAAACTCTTTGCGGGAGACTTGGCGGCCATTATGTATGCTAAACAGATTATAATCGAAGACGAAGCGTCCACGGAAGAAATCGACTTAGGTACCAAATTGTCTATATAAGAACTGCATTCTTACTGGTCAAATGTCAAAATTTTCAGCTAATCTCTAATCCAGTAGTTCTTAACCTTTTATTCTTCACATACTCCCTGGGTTGAGTTGTTTTACCTCTGAGCGGCACTTTTTTTGCACACCATGGGCTAAATGGCCAGGTCACATGGACCCCGAAGGCTCAGAGAAGGTTGGCGGAGGGGACCCACTGGAACAGCTGTTAGGAGACAGATGGTAGCCTCCCGTCAAGGTCATTCAGCCTGTTCTTTAACGTGCACAGGGTATGGCTCTCCCGCACACGGGGCCACGGCTTAATGTCCCATCCGACGGACGGCGGCCTTTCCAAGCCCATCGGTGTCCCCTACTGACCGTGGCCAGGGCGGGGAGTTTTGCGGAGATAAATCTCAACGCTGACCCAGCCGGGACTCGAACCTGGGAACTACAGATTACGAGCCTGGCGCGCTATCGACTGAGTCACCCCCGCCCCTATTTCTGTTGTGTGGAATCATAGTCTTCTTTTTCTTGCCCATTAAACTCCAAACCAACTCTTTCTACTGAATAAAGAAGGATTGTCTTACTATCCCTAGAACCGAGTAAAGTTTTAATTGTCGGAGACCAGTGATAAAATTTATTTTCGAAATCCAGGTCATTTATACGATGAACGGAATGCGTAAAAAATGGCTCAATGAAAAAACTAAATACCTACACTTAAAAAGGCAAAATCTTTGATACAAACTCGTTAAGATTAATTACTTCCAATATATAGTTGTCTTTTTTTTACCTCTTGAAACGTTTTTGCACTAAACAATATTAATCTTGCCACGAGAACGCCAAAAAATTCTGAAATATTCAAAATATTCCCTTAGCGATTCTTTTTATACAAAGAAAAATGTTTTTAGAATTGCAAGTAAGCCCAAGTAGCTTTTTTTTTGTTCATTTGTACATATTTTTAAGTAATTATAGTTGCTCATTATATTAACAAATTAGTTTTATGCAGAATATTTAATTCGGCTCTTCAATTGCAAAAATAAAAAATGAGAGAAAAAAAATGAGCTGGAACAACAGCGCCATGTTGCAATTTACACTAAACTCCTGGTTAGCTGGGTTGGGTTGTTTTACCTCTGAGCGGCACTTTTTTGCACACCATGGGTTAAATGGCCAGGTCACATGGACCCCGAAGGCTCAGAGAAGGTTGGTGGAGGGGACTCACTGGAACAGCTGTTGGGAGACAGATGGTAGGCTCCCGTCAAGGCCATCCAGCGTGTTCTTTAAAGTGCACAGGGTATGGCTCTCCCGCACACGGGGCCACGGCTTAACGTCCCATCCGACGGACGGCGGCCTTTCCAAGCCCATCGGTGTCCCCTACTGACCGTGGACAGGGCGGGGAATTTTGCGGAGATAAATCTCAACGCTGACCCAGCTGGCACTCGAACTTGGGAACTACAGATTACGAGCCTGGCGCGCTACCGACTGAGCCACCCCCGCCCCACACCAGGCCCAGATGTAGAGAAAATAAGCAAGGGGAAATAAGCAGCAGTATTCAATTTCACCCTTTCTCCCGAGGGTATTGTTTCACTTATCAAGCGAGGTAATAGACCCAGTAAAAGGTGGTGAAAAAAAAGTGGATTTCCATTGCAGTATATTCCGCTTCGTTTTAGAGCTTTCTTAAAAACGTTCTTGAAAATATTTGTATAAAATATGCACAATTTAATAATTTTTATGCAGTTTAATAATTTTTGATCTCATTACCCTTTCCAGTATTCAAAAAGGGAGGGGGAATCGGTCCCCTTGACCCTTCCCCCCAAGGATCCGGCCATGATTAGAAGTTTTTTTTCTCTGAACAGACTCAGATCTAGAATAAAAACAGTGACGATCAAGCGAAGCAATCGAGCGGGAAAAAGGTATAGATCAGGCGTCGGCAACCTATGACCCGCGGGTCACCAAGTGACCCATTTAATAATTTGAAGTGACCCACTTGAGTTCCGCAAATAAAGAATAATATATAAAAATAAATTATACTTTATTTGCAGAACTCAAGTGGGTCACTTGAAATTATTAAATGGGTCACTTGGTGACCCGCAGGTCATAGGTTGCCGACGCCTGGTATAGATCACCTAGAGGTTAGGGGTATCGCTCCCTTTCTGCCACCCCCCAGATCTCTCCCTGTTTCAGAGTGATAATTTGGTGCATAACATAAGTTAAATGACCATATCATAAGCACCACTTTGGTTCAGAGAGGTTTGGTGAAGGGGATCCTTTGGAAAGTTGTGAAAAAGCAGATGGAAGCCTCCAGTCAAGTCCGTTCAGTGTATGGTGCAGGGGTGCCTCAGCTGGTAGTGCGCCAGGCTCGTAATCTGCATTTCACAGTTTCGAGTCCCGTCTGGCACAGATTTGAGACTTATCTCCACAAATCCCTCACCCTGCTCTCGCTCAGTACGGGACACCGATGGGTTTGGAAAGGCCGCCGTCCGTCGGATGAGTTGTTAAGCCGTGTATATGCTTGCGAGAGAGCCGTACTGTGTACACGCTAAAGAACATTCTTGTTGACCTTGATGCGAGGCTACCATCTCTCTCCTGACATATAAACCAACAGCTGTACAGTGGGTCCACTCCCCCAGTCATCTGAGCTCTCGGGGTTTTTGTGACATGGTCATTTAGCTCATTGTGTGACAAAAAGTGCTGCTCAGAGGTAAAACAACCCATCTGTACCCATCCAGCGTGTTCTTTAACATGCATAGTGTATGCTGGGTTTAATGTCTTATCTAACAGACGGGAGGATTCAATTTCAGCCTTTCTCCCGAGGGTATTGTTTCACTTTAGCAGAGATAAAGCTCAACGAGCACTATCGAGACTCCAACCTGTGAACTGCAAATTACGACGCCGACGATCATGGCGCCGTAGTGATTGTGTTTTCACCTCTGTTTGCACTATAAAGGTTGGGTTGGGTTGTTTTGCCTCTGAGCGGCACTTTTTTGCACACCATGGGCTAAATGGCCAGGTCACATGGACCCCGAAGGCTCAGAGAAGGTTGGTGGAGGGGACTCACTGGAACAGCTGTTGGGAGACAGATGGTAGCCTCCCGTCAAGGTCATCCAGCGTGTTCTTTAACGTGCACAAGGTATGGCTCTCCCGCACACAGGCCACGGCTTAACGTCCCATCCGACGGACGGCGGCCTTTCCAAGCCCATCGGTGTACCCTACTGACCGTGGGCAGGGCGGGGAATTTTGCGGAGATAAATCTCAACGCTGACCCAGCTGGGACTCGAACCTGGGAACTACAGATTACGAGCATGGCGCGCTTCCGACTGAGCCACCCCCGCCCCTTGCACTATAAAGCATTTCGAAAGGTGGGAATGGGGAACTTCACGTTTCTCAAGAATTATTCAGTTTAGTGAAATATCGTTGCTCAGTCTTCGTCGATAAAAAAAGGGAAAAATGCAATTTTCCTCTTCTCTACGAAAATGGTATCTGCGCTTGTCATTCTATTGCGAATCATTCCTGTGGCGCTACCAGAATTGCTTTTTTCGCAACATCTCGAGTCAAGAACTTCCACTTTCCTGAAATGAGGTCTACCGACTGAGCGTACGTATCGACTTTCATGCCGACCTAACAACTGATTCAACTCCAGCGCCACAGGCCGTTAGTGCCTTTCAAAAAAGATATTCTCATCTGTAAGGGAAGATTTCTCTTGTGCAGAGAAGAGATCAGTGTCGTTTACTGATCTCTTCTTCTCTGGCCACTTTTTTACGTTTTTCTGTCATGCTGATGAGTTGTCAACTTCATAGAATCTTAGTGATGACCAGTTATATAATCACAGAACTATTTAATGGTTTTAAGCATGAATCCTGAATTGCTATATTGGTGGGTTTCTTCTTAGGGAAAATCTAGCACTCTGTTTCCTGTGGGGCGGGGGTGGCTCAGTCGGTAGCGCACCAGGCTCGTAATCTGTAATTCCCAGGTTCGAGTCCCAGCTGGGTCAGCGTTGAGATTTATCTCCGGAAAATTCCCCGCCCTGCCCAAGGTCAGTAGGGGACACCGATGGGCTTGGAAAGGCCGCCGTCCGTCGGATGGGACGTTAAGCCATGGCCTGTGTGCGGGAGAGCCATACCCTGTGCACGTTAAAGAACACGCTGGATGGCCTTGACGGGAGGCTACCATCTGTTTCCCACCAGCTGTTCCAGTGGGTCCCCTCCCCCAACCTTCTCTGAGCCTTCGGGGTCCATGTGACCTGGCCATTTAGCCCATGGTGTGCAAAAAAGTGCCGCTCAGAGGTAAAACAACCCAACTGATTTCTGTTCATGAGCACGTTGATAGTTACGAAGGAATTGCCTGAAATATTTAGGTGCTTCCATGTCCTTTTTGCTATTATTTTCTGAAAAATATTCGTTTCGATCATCAAAATACCAAACATCAATATCGAGATAAGAGTAACATTTCGAGAGTATTTGTGAATCAAACATAAAAAACGACATTAATGCAGCCGCTCGAGAGCATTTGTACATCAAACATAAAAAGGTAATCGCCCTAGAGCATTTCGGCGTAGCACAGCCAAGGTCATCCAGTGTGTTCTTTAACGTGCACAGGATATGGTTCTTCCGCACACAGGCCATTGGTTAATGTTCCATCCGACGGACGGCGGTCTTCACAATTTCTGCATCACACATGAAACTAGAGGTAACCGCCCGAGCGTATTTATGCATGAAACAAGGGTTGGGTTGTTTTACCTCTGAACGGCACTTTTTTGCACACCATGGGCTAAATGGTCAGGTCACATGGACCCCGAAGGCTCAGAGAAGGTTGGGGGAGGGGACCCACTGGAACAGCTGTTGGGACACATGGTAGCCTCCCGTCAAGGCCATCCAGCGTGTTCTTTAACGTGCACAGGGTATGGCTCTCCCGCACATTGGGCCACGGCTTAACGTCCCATCCGACGGACGGCCGCCTTTCCAAGCCCATCGGTGTTCCCTACTGACCGTGGGCAGGGCGGGGAATTTTGCGGAGATAAATCTCAACGCTGACCCAGCTGGGACTCGAACCTGGGAACTACAGATTACGAGCCTGGCGCGCTACTGACTGAGCCGCCCCCGGCCATAAAGTAGTGGTAATCGCCTGGAAACATTTCCGCATCAAAATAACAAAATAGAGATAACTAATTGTAATGGTAGTGCCCGAGAGTATTTTCGCATCAATCAAAGAATGAAAGGTTAACCCCCTGGTGTATTTTGCACTAAAACAGAAATGGAAATTTCCGCATCAATCAATAAAAAAGAGGCAATCGCCCGAGAGCACTTCCGCATCAAACATCAAAATAGAGATAACTGTTCGAGAGTATTTGTTCATCAAACCATGAAAATTGAGATCGAGGTAATCTCTTGAGAGCATTTGTTTATCAAAGATGAAATCTAGGTATACTCTTGAGAGCATTTGTTTATCGAAGATGAAATCGAGGTAATCTCTTGAGAGCATTTGTTCATCAAAGATGAAATCGAGGTAATCTCTTGAGAGCATTTATTTATCAAAGTTGAAATCGAGGTAATCTCTTGAGAGCATTTGTTCATCAAAGATGAAATCGAGGTAAACTCTTGAGAGCATTTGTTTATCAAAGATGAAATCGAGGTAATCTCTTGAGAGCATTTGTTTATCAAAGTTGAAATCGAGGTAATCTCTTGAGAGCATTTGTTCATCAAAGATGAAATCGAGGTAAACTCTTGAGAGCATTTGTTCATCAAAGATGAAATCGAGGTAATCTCTTGAGAGCATTTGTTCATCAAAGATGAAATCTAGGTAAACTCTTGAGAGCATTTGTTTATCGAAGATGAAATCGAGGTAAACTCTTGAGAGCATTTGTTTATCAAAGATGAAATCGAGGTAATCTCTTGAGAGCATTTGTTTATCAAAGTTGAAATCGAGGTAATCTCTTGAGAGCATTTGTTCATCAAAGATGAAATCGAGGTAAACTCTTGAGAGCATTTGTTCATCAAAGATGAAATCGAGGTAAACTCTTGAGAGCATTTGTTCATCAAAGATGAAATCGAGGTAAACTCTTGAGAGCATTTGTTCATCAAAGATGAAATCGAGGTAATCTCTTGAGAGCATTTGTTCATCAAAGTTGAAATCGAGGTAATCTCTTGAGAGCATTTGTTCATCAAAGATGAAATCGAGGTAAACTCTTGAGAGCATTTGTTCATCAAAGATGAAATCGAGGTAAACTCTTGAGAGCATTTGTTCATCAAAGATGAAATCGAGGTAATCTCTTGAGAGCATTTGTTCATCAAAGATGAAATCTAGGTAAACTCTTGAGAGCATTTGTTCATCGAAGATGAAATCGAGGTAAACTCTTGAGAGCATTTGTTTATCGAAGATGAAATCGAGGTAAACTCTTGAGAGCATTTGTTTATCAAAGATGAAATCGAGGTAATCTCTTGAGAGCATTTGTTTATCAAAGTTGAAATCGAGGTAATCTCTTGAGAGCATTTGTTCATCAAAGATGAAATCGAGGTAAACTCTTGAGAGCATTTGTTCATCAAAGATGAAATCGAGGTAATCTCTTGAGAGCATTTGTTCATCAAAGATGAAATCGAGGTAAACTCTTGAGAGCATTTGTTCATCAAAGATGAAATCGAGGTAATCTCTTGAGAGCATTTGTTTATCAAAGATGAAATCGAGGTAATCTCTTGAGAGCATTTGTTCATCAAAGATGAAATCGAGGTAAACTCTTGAGAGCATTTGTTCATCAAAGATGAAATCGAGGTAATCTCTTGAGAGCATTTGTTCATCAAAGATGAAATCGAGGTAAACTCTTGAGAGCATTTGTTCATCAAAGATGAAATCGAGGTAATCTCTTGAGAGCATTTGTTCATCAAAGATGAAATCGAGGCAATCTCTTGAGAGCATTTGTTCATCAAAGATGAAATCGAGGCAATCTCTTGAGAGCATTTGTTTATCAAAGATGAAATCGAGGTAATCTCTTGAGAGCATTTATTTATTCGAGTCCCAGCTGGGTCAGCGTTGAGATTTATCGCAAAATTCCCCGCCCTGCCCACGGTCAGTAGGGGACACCGATGGGCTTGGAAAGACCACCGTCCGTCGGATGGGACGTTAAGCCGTGGTCCCGTGTGCGGGAGAGCCAATACCCTGTGCACGTTAAAGAACACGCTTGGCGTCCCTTGACGGGAGGCTACCATGTGTCTCCCACCAGCTGTTCCAGTGGGTCCCCTCCCCCAACCTTCTCTGAGCCTTCGGGGTCCATGTGACCTGGCCATTTAGTCCATGGTGTGCAAAAAAGTGCCGCTCAGAGGTAAAACAACCCAACCCAACTCTATGGAAGAAATTTACACATTGCGATACTTACTGTATACCACTAGTGGTATACGAAGCTTCTGAAGTGGTAAGCGTTTTTAGTGATAGCTTTAACTTAAACGTGGATTTGCAGAGCATGGTAGTAGTAGATGCCAGTATAAGAAAAATTTCGTATATGTAAAAAGTTAAATGGTGGATACACAACTCCTTCCATGTATATATATATACACACACTGCTCGACTTAGCAAATGCCATACCATGAAGGAATGCACGAAATGAGATGAAACTTACCACACATGCAGACAAGTGGGAAAGAAGTAATTTAATTTCTGAGAGATTACATGAATATGATGGGCGAGGAGACAGCATAATGTGGCCTCAGTCAGTAGGTGTACGACTGCCATGCTAGGGTACACGGCGTCGCATCGAGTGAAAAAGTCCCCGGATGGTTTGCTGAGGTATCGCGGACCATGCGTTGTTGACCTGTGTCCACAATTCATCGACATTGCGAGGGGGTCATGTGGAGGTGTGAAGTCGTCGGCCAATGACACACCACACGTTCTCTATTGGATTCCCAAGTCTGGGGATCGCGCTGGCCAAAACAGCGTCTGGACACCTTGTAGGCACTGGCTGCTGAGGAGAGAAATGTTAGGAGAGAAATGGTAGCCTCCCGTCAAGACCATCTAACGTGTTCTTTAAAGTGCACAGGGTATTACTCTTCCGCACACAGGCTATGGCTCCGACGGACGGCGGCCTTTCCAAGCCCATACTGACCGTGGGCAGGGCGGGGAATTTTTGCGGAGATAAATCTCAACGCTGACCCAGCTGGGACTCGAACCTGGGAACTGCAGATTACGAGCCTGGCGCGCTATGCCTGAACCCCTTCTCTGCCCCGCTGGACCAGGTGGGACTACCCGTGCGCTAGAGAGCCATACCTTTGCACGTTAAAGAACACGCTGGATGCTCTTGAATGGAGGTTACCATCTTTCGCCTAACAGTGTCCAGTAGGTCTCCTTCCCAAACCTTCTGTGGGCGGGGGTGGTTCAGTCGGTAGCGCGCCAGGCTCGTAATCTGTAGTTCCCAGGTTCGAGTCCCAACTGGGACAGCGTTGAGATTTATCTCCGCAAAATTCCCCGCCCTGCCCACGGTCAGTAGGGGGCACCGATGGGCTTGGAAAGGTTGCCGTCCGTCGGATGGGACGTTAAGCCGTGGCCCCGTGTGCGGGAGAGCCATACCATGTGCACGTTAAACAACACGCTGGATGGCCTTGACGGGAGGCTACCATCTGTCTCCCAACAAATGTTTCCAGTGGGTCCCCTCCCCAACCTTCTCTGAGCCTTCGGGGTCCATGTGACCTGGCCATTTAGCCCATGGTGTGCAAAAAAGTGCCGCTCAGAGGTAAAACAACCCAACTCAACAACCCAAACCTTCTGTGAGATTTTGGAGTCGTGATCTGGCCATTTAGTCATTGCACAAAACTGTCACTTAAAACAACCCAAATCCTATCAGACCTCTGTGGCAAACAGCTATTGAGAGGTAATTTGTTTCTTGCTTACTATTTCTTCGTGTTTGGAACTTTTAGGAATTTGTCTGTTTGCATCGTTTATGCCAATATCAGAAATGTGACAACAAATTTTGACACTTGTTGACGTGGATGGATGCAACTGACGCTTTCTAGCAAATTTCCCTTTTCGTTGTTAAGCAGAATTGCTACTTCTATCTTTTCAGTGTGTCTCTGGTTATCTTGTACCAAAAGACAAGGGGAAGCGAGGGGTAATAAGTGGAAGAGAAAAAGAATGATTAATTTCTGCATCGGAGACGAGTAGCTTGTGGATGCGAGTCATAATCACCACGTCTTCGGGACCTGAAATTTGTGACGACAAAGCAGTTGACCTTTAGCAAACTGTCAGATCTGTCGCTTTGGCCTTGGAGCTGCTGAAAGCTCCACTCTTGCTGAAAGCAGTTAGCGATGGCAGATACTTATCTTCACAGCATCGTCTTTCAGTTGATGAATTGTCCCTTCCACCCAGCAATTCTGATGTCACTGTAGGACTGTTCTTTCTCTTATCTTGATAATATTTACTCGGCGGTATAATGGGAGAAGAAAACTAACAATTATGATTTTGTTGTTGCGAATAACTTTTGTCTAAGTGGATGGTTCTGCTTCTTTCATGTTTATGATATCGTTATGTACATAGCTATTACTCGGTCATGGGTTGGGTTGTTTTACCTCTGAGTGGCAATTTTTTGCCCACAATGGGCTAAATGGCCAGGTCACAAGGACCCCGAAGACTCAGAGAAGGTTGGGGGAGGGGACCCACTGGAACAGCTGTTGGGAGACAGATGGTAGCCTCCGTCAAGGCCATCCAGTGTGTTCTTTAACGTGCACAGGGTATGGCTCTCCTGCATACGGGACCACGGCGTAACGTCCCCATCCGACAGACGGCGGCCTTTCCAAGCCCATCGGTGTCCCCTACTGACCGTGGGCAGGGCAGGGAGTTTTGTGGAGATAAATCTCAACACTGACTCAGCTGGGACTCGAACCTGGTAACTGCAGATTACGAGCCTGGCGCGCTACCGACTGAGCCACCCCCGCCCTATTACTCGGTCATGGGACGGAAGGGAAGAAATATTCTGAGCTCCAGAGTCACGAACAGTTCGCTCCCAAAAAAATCCTATCTGTACATAAAATCTACCATAAAAAGCAACACGAAGGAAATGCAAAATAGTGCCACCATTAAATCCGATGACATTTCGTGGGTTGGGTTGTTTTACCTCTGAGCGGCACTTTTTTGCACATCATGGGCTAAATGGCCAGGTCACAAGGACCCCGAAGGCTCAGAGAAGGTTGGGGGAGGGGACCCACTGGAACAGCTGTTGGGGGACAGATGGTAGCCTCCCGTCAAGGCCATCCAGCGTGTTCTTTAACGTGCACAGGGTATAACTCTCCAGCACACGGGGCCACGGCTTAACGTCCCATCCGACGGACGGCGGCCTTTCCAAGCCCATCGGTGTCCCCTACTGACCGTGGGCAGGGCGGGGAATTTTTGCGGAGATAAATCTCAACGCTGACCCAGCTGGGACTCGAACCTGGGAACTACAAATTACGAGCCTGGCGCGCTACCGACTGAGCCACCCCCGCCCCCGGAATGTGAAGGTCATGGGTATTTCTTTGCCAACAGTGTGTTGGCGCCTTAGACCCAGGGGTGGTTTTTTTCAATACCCCTTGGGTCTAATTAATTTATTTTTTGTTTTAGCAGATAATTGTCTGTATTTAGAAATAAATGAAAAAATCTTTTTTAGGGTTAGATAGGAACTGATAAAATATTACGATTCGCACTTTCGGAATCTTTCGAACACTATAATTGCGCCCTCTAACGGTGAAAAAGTTTGAAAATTCCAAAATTTCAAACGAGTATTGAAACGATGTCATACTCTAATTTGAAATTTTGGTGGCGTAATGTGAACGCCATGAAGTTTCCATTGGGAACAATTCAAAAGTGATTATTAGAAAACTATTTTAGTTAGATTGTTACCAGATAAGAAAAGTTAAAACGGTTGTCAAGTAGATCGTAGATCGTTACATCATAAAATGAAGTACCAGGTACAATAGTACCCATAACCTTCTTCATCTGGAAATGGGGCGGGGGTGGCTCAGTCGGTAGCGCGCCAGCCTTGTAATCTGTAGTTCCCAGGTTCGAGTCCCAGCTGGGTCAGCATTGAGATTTATCTCCGCAAAATTCCCCGCCCTGCCCACGGTCATTAGGGGACACCGATGGGCTTGGAAAGGCCGCCGTCCGTCGGATGGGACGTTAAGCCGTGGCCCCGTGTGCGGGAGAGACATACCCTGTGCACGTTAAAGAACACGCTGGATGGCCTTGACGGGAGGTTACCATCTGTCTCCCAACAGCTGTTCCAGTGGGTCCCCTCCCCCAACCTTCTCTGAGCCTTCGGGGTCCATGTGACCTGGCCATTTAGCCCGTGGTGTGCAAAAAAGTGCCGCTCAGAGGTAAAACAACCCAACTCATCTGGAAATATGCCTAATTGGCATCAGTTTGAAAAAACAAACAAAATTAAACCACCCAATGGTGAGCCCCAAAGGGCAAAAGAACATAAAACAAAGAGTAGTAATGATGCAAAGAGACCTAAAATAGATAACTTTCTTTAGCGAAAGCCATCATCTTAGGCCTCTTGTATCTGTTAAGGACTTCATGATCGTAGTCCAGAAGGCAGGATATAATCTCGTGCAGGTTTCTCTGCACTGGCTCGTAGAAACCTCGCGAGACAAACTTAAGATATGTGTAAATGTTACCGCTAAAGTGCAGAAATCAATTAATGTGCATTACCTAGCTAATCTGCAGATTAACTAGGGTGATCCGTTAAAGTGCGGAAAATTGTTTCATTTCTCAAATTACCTAGGTAATCTGCAAATTACCTAGATAATCTGCACATTACCTACTAGGCACTGGTTAAAGTGAAAATAAGATCTTTGCTGGAACAACAGCAACGTTTCTGTACGCTTAAATTAACATAATGTTATTTATTTATTTTTCGATATCTAAAGAATCAAGTTTATACAATCAAACAATCAACAATAACAGTGTATAATTCGGTTATTTCATAGAATACCTAGTTATTTCATGAAATAACTGATCAAATCAGTTAAAGCGTGTAATAAATTAATAATTCCACACTTTAACTAGTTATTCTATGAAATAACTAGGTATTCTATGAAATAACTAATGATAGACAGTTAAAGTGTAAAATAAACAATCTGACAGAATTATACAGCATACAAAATGTTATTTATATAGACGCAATAAAATCATTTGTTACAACAGGGATTACTAAAATGGCATTTGAAATTGCCCTAATGTGCGAAGGCCAAGTAAGAACGAATCCGTAAAGTGGTGAATCTTTTGAATATGAAACTTCGTGTCACGTGATTAAGTCGTCCGCATTATAAAAAAACGCCCCGGATGAACGGAGGCCAAGTGAGAACGAATCAGTAAAGTGATTAGTTCTCACTTGACCTGCTCATTTTGGGGGCGTTTTTTATGATTCGAACGACTGATTCATGTTGACAGAGGGATGACCTGGTTTCAACTCTACTCTCGGACACTAGAAATAGTCTTTTTTTTTTTACTTTTGAACTTTAACGATACGGAAGCCGTTAATGTGCACATTACCTAGGTAAAATGCGGAAAACTCTTGATTCCACACTTTAACGGAGCAAATCAGTTAATCTGCAGATTAGCTAGGTAATGTGCACATTAACGGCTTTCGAGCTTTAGCGGTAACATAAATATGACCAATGCCCAGATCTTTATGCAATTGTCTATTGGTTACAAACCAGGGGGCATTGACCACACATCGCAGGATTTTATTCTGCAAGACCTGTATCTTGAATGTTCGTGGGAGTTGTGTTCGCCCAAATTGGCGAAGCATAAGATATCATAGGTCGAATGACCATGTGATAAATTAGTAATTTATTATCATTGGATAATACTGAGTTTCTTCCTAGAAGAGTCCCCATTTGATATCTGACAGAGTTAACTTTTGTGATGATCCCGTGTATATGGGGATCCCACTTAAGCTTCTGATGAAGAGTGACTCCCAAATATTTGACAGTCTCCTGCCACTTGAATTGTTCATCTAAAAAGTGTAAAGTTAGAGGATTTTTAATCCTCTTACCACTGAAGAGGATGCGTTACTTTTCTGTGTTGATCTTTATTTTCCATTTTTCATACCAGGTATCCATTTTATCAAGGCAATTCTGAAATCTTCTGATTGCAAAATCAACTCCCAAGGAAGGGGAGATGAGAGCAATGTCATCAGCATATTGTGCGATAACGATTCGCTCAAATGAAGGACTATCAGAGAGATGTAATGAGAAGAGAGTAGGGCCTATGAGAGATCCTTGAGGAACTCCAGCGGCCACTACTCTCTTGGTAGAAATGGAAGATTTAATATGAACCTGGAATGTTCGATTTAAGAGATACGATTGAATGATACAGGTGAGTCCCGTAGACTTTTCCTTCTTGTTCAGTGCCTCAGAAATAGCTTCCACAACTCTGAGGACCTGATGTTCTGGCGATCGTTTACGTCTGAAACCAAATTGGGTTTTAGGTAAGACAGGATGGATTGAGAGGAACTCTTCCAATCTATTGAGGATAATAGGTTAGAACAGTTTTCCTAGGCAGGAAAGCAGACTGATTGGACGATAGCTGTCAGGAAATACAGGGTACTTTCCTGTTTTGTGTATCAGTCTGACATAAGCGTTTTTCCAGGCTTCTGGAAAAACATGGTGACGGAGAAGGAAATTAAAAATCCCACAGAGATGCGTAATGGCTTCCTTCGGAAGGTGTTTCAGCATTCTGTTGGAAATATTATCAGGGCCTGAAGCCAAAGAATGTAGAGGGAGAAGAAGTTAAGCTTCCATAAAGATTAATGTAAAATCGAGTATCGTGCATTTGGCGTAGAGGTGAAACGAACATTACAGGGGACGAACGCTTTTATAATTACATGTTACTGTCAACTTCCATTCTCTTCGCTTTTCCTATGTAATAATTTCCCATTGATATCCTTGCAGTGTATATTAATATCAATTCTGTTTCCTGTTTCTATGCAATCAAGAAAGCTTCTAATTGTAATAATTTATTCTATAAATTAACTTCAGGCTAATTTCAAATATTCTCTATCCGTTCAGTTTATAATTGTTGGTTCAACGAAAAATAATTCCAATGGAGAAAATAAACCTTTATTAAAATCATGATATTATTTTTTTCAAATACAAAGTGCAGTTACTTTTTTTACTTTTTTAAAATATAAATTTTTTGATGCATAATTCCTTTGCCCCTTATTGTTTGCTTCCCAGCTTAAACAAATGCACGATACGAATCGAAACACCACTTGAGGCCGCCACTTACGCTTTGTCAAAGATGAACTTCTTTTCCTTATGCGTTCTTTGCTAAAGCCTTGTACTGTTATCAGGTTTGTCAAATAATACTTATCTATAATAGTAATTTAAAATTTCAGTGGTAGATTTTCAAAAGATATTCTACCGACAGCAATAATCTACCCACTTTTCTGAGAGGTGTGTGGAAAATGCAACTTTTCAAGTTTAAAAATTAAAGACTAATATCTTTATGATGTATAATTACTAATAATATTCTATTTACATTTTCCCATCATCCGCTAGCTTAAATTAAAACTGTTAAGTAGTGAAAGAGTAGGCAAAGAAAAAATTTCATTCTCTTTAAAAACGAGATTCTCATGTGCGCCAGTAGCGATATGCGTTCTTGTAGTTTGTGTTACATACCCACTAAGCCAGGGGCGGGGGTGGCTCAGTCGGTAGCGCGCCATGCTCGTAATCTGTAGTTCCCATGTTCGAGTCCCAGATTGGTCAGCGTTGAGATTTATCTCCGCAAAATTCCCTGCCCACGGTCAGTAGGGGACACCGATGGGCTTGGAAAGGCCGCCGTCCGTCGGATGGGACGTTAAGCCGTGGCTCCGTGTGTAGGAGAGCCATACCCTATGCACGTTAAAGAATACGCTGGATGGCCTTGACGGGAGGCTACCATCTGTCTCCCAACAGCTGTTCCAGTGGGTCCCCTCCCCCAACCTTCTCTGAGCCTTCGGGGTCCATGTGACCTGGCCATTTAGCCCATGGTGTGCAAAAAAGTGCCGCTCAGAGGTAAAACAACCCAACCCACTAAGCCATGTGTTTGGTGTCCTATACTCAAAATTTCTTTTTTAAGTCACATATCATATATTAGATGAGTCTAGGGGGAAAATTGGCATTAGCCGGGTGGGATCCGAACCCACGACCTCCTGATAACATGCCATGTGCCCTGACTGCTGGGCAGGGGTGGCTCAGTCGGTAGCTTGCCAGGCTCAAAATCTGCAGTTCCAAGGTTCGAGTCCAGCTAGGAGCCCAGCGTCGAGATTTATCTCCGCAAAACTCCCCTCTCTGCCCACGGTCAGTAAAAGATATCGATGGGCTTAGAAAGACCACCGTCCGTCGGATGGGACGTTAAGCCGTGGTCCCGTATGCAAGAGAGATACCCTGTGCACGTTATATATATTCCTCATGTGCGGGAGAATACCCTGTGCACGAGGATACTGGATGGTCTAGACGGGAGGATACCATCTTTCTCCCATCATCCATCTTTCTCCCAACAGCTGTCCAGTTGGTCACCTCCCCCCAAACTTTCTCTGAGCTTTTTTCTCTGAAACTTCTCTGAGTTTTCGGGCTAATGACCTTGTCACAAGGGCAAAATTCCTCGCCCTGCTCACGGTCAGTAGGGGACACCGATGGGCTTGGAAAGGCCGCCGTCCGTCGGATTTGACGTTAAGCCGTGGCCCCGTGTGCGGGAGAGCCATACCCTGTGCACGTTAAAGAACACACTGGATGGCCTTCACGGGAGGCTACCATCTGTCTCCCAACAGCTGTTCCAGTGGGTCCCATCCCCCAACCTTCTCTGACCCTTCGGGGTCCTTGTGACCTGGCCATTTAGCCCATGGTGTGCAAAAAAGTGCCGCTCAGAGGTAAAACAACCCAACCCTTGTCACAGGGATCCTCGTGGTCCTTGTTGACATGGTCATTTATCCCATTGTGTGTAAAAAAAGTGCTTCTCAGAGGTAAAACACAGTTGAACTATCGGCCGCTGATTAAGATCATCTCTATTGGTGGCTTTAAGCATTATACCAGAGAACGAAGACGCAGGTCTAGAAGACACTTCTCAGATTAGTTAGTACACACAACACGAAAGTCAAAAGGCATTTATTTCTTTAAGCGGACAAGCCTTTTATCAAGTGTAAGGATTTGTGTTGAAGAGCTATCAGGAGATCGTGGGTTCGGATCTTACTTGTGTAATGATAATTTTTCATCTATACTTATTTAACGTATATCACCTAGTCCCCGGGGGGAGAGAACGGGGATGTCGTCTGAGAGTAATTCTCAAACTTTCCTATCTGCTTTTAAATCCAAAAAAAGTTGTTTTCGTATAATTTTAAGAATGAGTTTAACGCTAAATTCATGTAAATTTAGAAGTTTTGACAACTGTTCAAAATCTTATTTACTGCCAATAAAAATTTGGCAAAATTTAACGCTTCCGCAAATGTTTCTAAAAATTTTAGATGCCTCTAAAACTCTTGTAAATTTTACCTCAATATTGGTTTGCAATTTTTCGTCAACTTCAATACAGCATTTTTGGATTTATTGACAAAAGCTACTTTATCGTTTTCTTATGTGATTTACATTTTTGGAGCTTAACATGAGGTAGTTGGTAGCGCGCCAGGCTCGTAATCTGGAGTTCTCAGGTTCGAGTCCCATCTGAATCAACGTTGAAATTTATCTCTGCAAAACTCCCACCAAGCCCTCGGTCACTAGGGGACACCGATGGGCTTAAAAATTAACCTCCCATCCATCCGTCGGATGGAACGTTAAGCCATGGCCCCGTGTGCGGGAGAGTCTCACCCTATGCACATTAAAGAACACGCGAGATGTCCTTCACGGGAAGCTATCATGTGTCTCCTAACAGATGTCCAGTGGGTCCCCTTCCCCAACCTTCTCTGAGACTTCAGGGTTCTTGTAACCTGGCAATTTAGCCCATTGTGTATAAAAAAGTCCCGCTTAGAGGTGAAACAACCCAATCTTAACGGTATTATCATCATCATCCTCAAAGCAGCCATGGGCTACGGAGGTTCAAGCAGACCGTGCAATTTAGTTCTCCAAGCAAGTCTATCCTGAGCTACATTTACTGCATCAGATCACTGAATACCAATTCTAACAAGGTCCTGTTTGACATTGTCTGCCCACCGCATCCTAGGTCTCCCCTTTTTTCTGAGGCCTTTAGGCACACTGTTCATAACCCTATTCGTCAAACTATAATTATTCATACGGGCAACATGGCCAAACCAACGGAGTCTCTCTCTGCACAATATGCTGCTTAAAGGAGGTTGCAAACTGCTTTGCCTAACCTCATCATTAGTTACAAAGTTGAACCACCTAATGCCCAAGATACTGCGTAAGCATCTGGAATCAAAAGCATCTAGTTTCCTGTTATCTTGTTTACAAAGTATCCAAGTTTCACTACCATAACTAACCCTAGAAAGAACCAAACTATTATACAGTCTAATTTTAGTCTTTAGGTGTATACGCCTATTTCTCCACACTCTCCATAGATTCTTAAATGTCCCGGCAGCAATCCCTATTCGTCTGTTAATCTCATGCCGCACATCACCATTATCTGTTACATAGCTCCCAAGATAATTAAACTGTGACACCTGCTCAAGACTGCAACCATTCAGATTAACTGAATCACAGCCTGCCTGACCAATTTTCATCACTTTAGTTTTCTCTCTATTTATAACCAAACCTACTCTACTACCAGTCTCATCTACAGCTCGATTGAAAGAGTTCATCTCATCAACATCATTTGCCAAAAGAGCTAAATCATCACCATAATCTAAACCAGAAATTTTCGTATCTCCAGTCCATTTAAGGCCAAAATTTTTCCTTTGAAGTGAATTTCGCATAACATAATCAATAACCAAGCTAAAGACAAAAGGAGACAAAATTCACCCTTGTCGAACACCAGAAGTAATGCTAAACCAATTGCTACAAGCCTTACCAACTCTCACACATGACTCAGTGTTATTATAGAGAGCTTTCATTATGTTAACTAACTTGTCTGGTATACCATATGATTTCACAATCAACCACAAATTATGACGATCAACAGAGTCGAAAGCCTTTTTGAAATCAGCAAAGCTAGCCACCAAAGGTTTCTGAAACTCTAAACATTTCTCAACAATCTGCCTAAGTGAAAATATTTGATCCACACATCCCCTACCACTTCTGAATCCACATTGCTCATCACGCAATTGACTGTCAAGCAGATTCTTAATTCTATTAAGCACAATCATGGAAAGAACTTTACCTGGAACAGAGAGTAGGCTGATACCCCTATAGTTATCACAAGAACTGCGATCACCGTTTTTTGAAAATAGACATAACAATAGCTCTGGTAAAATCCTTAGGAATCATGCCTTTATCATAAAAGATATTCAGAATTTCAGTCATCCAAGTGGTAACCGAAACATTCCCAGCTCTAAGCATTTCGGTAGTAATTTCATCTACTCCTGGGAATTTATGAAGTTTAAGTTTAGAAACAGCCAAAATAACTTCAGATTGTGTTATAGGGCCAACATTCAAGACATCAATGCATCTATCATCATTGCAAACAATGGGAGTAGAACTAACCACATTGTTTAGAACATCACTAAAATCCTCAGCCCACCTATCCATGACAGAATCCTCACCATCTATAACCTTACCTTGTTTATCCTTCAATCCCTGTATACCTGTCCGTTTTCTACCACACAAAACATTAACTACCTGGTACAGCTCTCTGCTGTTGTGCTGTCTAACTGCTTCCTCGGCTTTGTCAGCCAAACCATCAAGCCAAAGATTCTTATCTGCAGTTAACTGATCTTTTACACCTTCATTACGTTCTCTGTAATGCTTTCTATTAGGACTAGTAGGGTATTGATTAAGGACATTCCTGCAGTTCTTTCTTTCCGAAATAAGCTCAAGTGCCTTATCACTCAGATAATTCTGTCTCTTCTGCTCCTTTTTTCCTAAAAGAGTACTGTTAGTGTCCAAAAAAGCCTGTTTAAAATGATCCCATTCTTCCTCAACTTCAGTAGTAAGCATACTATGACTGTCATAATGACTACGTAACCTATCATGGTAAGCTTTGGCTATAACTGGGCCTTTCAGAGCTTCAGTATTAAAAGCAAATTTTTTAACCCTAGCACAACACTTTTTAAGTTTAAGTTGCAAAACACTTTTAACAAGATAATGGTCAGATCCAATTTCAGCTCCCTTATATGCCCTGGTATTTCTAACAGAACTAGCCCATTTGCTGTTAATTAATGTGTAATCAATCATATTCTTATGCAGCCCATCAGGTGAAACCCATGTGTACTTATGTATGTCGCGGTGTTTGTAATAAGTGTTAGTTATTCTGAATCCATTGAGTTTACTTACCTGTAGGAGACGTTGCCCATTGCCATTGCAGCTACCAATACCAAAAGGGCCTATCACCCCTCCCCAAAGGTCAGAGTCAGTACCAACTTTGGCATTGAAGTCACCAAGAACAAGGGTAATATCTCCTTTCTTGACACAATTCAAAATATCCTGAAGTTGTTCATAAAACCTATCCTTCTCATCCTCATCGGCATCCTCAGTGGGGGCATAACAGCAGATAACATTCAAGTCTTTAACGCTTGTCTGAAATTTTGCTGTAAGAAACCTTTCATTAATGCACTCATATCCTAGAAGAGCATCACTAGCGTGTCTGCTGAGAAGCAGACCCACGCCTTGGTGATGCTTATTGTCGTCCCTCCCTGAAAGAGAAATTTAAGATTATTTTTAAGAATCTGACCTTTATCTGTCCATCTGCTCTCTTGCAAGCCGAGAATATCTAAACTATAATGGTGGAATTCTTGTGTGAGGACATCAAGAGAAAAAGCTCTATGCAGAGTCCTCACATTCCAATTACCTATGGAGAGAAAATGGTTAGTGGGATGTTAGCAATGAAAAAACAAACAAACAGATAATCATCTGTATTTACTTTTTATAGCTGCTAAAGTTAAGCCACATGAATCTAATTGTTCAGTGATACGTTTTAATGTAATTTTAAATTTTTAAAAACTTTTTCGATCTCCTTGCCATTGTTTGAATTCACCAATTTATTTCAGAATATTTATATAACAAAAGGGTTCATTTTATGGCTGCGAAGAAGAGAAAAAAATTCAGTATTTCAAACATTGAATTACAGACTTAACATTCCTAACAATCTAATAAATATGGGGATAATATTTAACTAGACAGAAGCCTCAAATATTTCTACAAGCCGAATATTACAAAAGATATCTAATTTTAGACGGTCTCCACGATTTATTTTTTTGATAAATTCACTGATATAGAGAAAGTTTAATTGCGGATAAGAGTATTGCAATGGCGAAAAAATAGATAAAACTAACCGGCATTTAAGATTAAGCATTATTTTCATCACGTTTTGTGAAATAATAGTGATGAAAACTTGCGAATTCTCCAGTTTTTGTCTTAAACAACCATTTTGTTTCGAAGCTGAAATGTATCTATAAAATATTTGATTATCCGTAAATTTTTCTTTTTCCTAAAACAAATTTTCTAAACTTAGGGGCAATGGTTGGAATCTACCTGTTTCATAAAAAATATTAAGCCACAAAAATTATTTTTTTTCTGTAATATTTCTTAAAAATATAATGCCAAATTCTTAAAAATGAATTTTTCTTTCCCACTTCGGAAAAAGTACAAATTGACCTTACCTTTTATTTCAGCTGAGTGCACTTCCTCCCTGATCTTGACCTACATAAACATTACATCACAATACCGTGAAGCTCTATAAATGAATCCTTACGACCCAAATGCGTGTCATCAGGACTGCTTGTATCCGATGTGACTTGTACTTGCCAAATAAGAAACTTCAGTGAGTTCAAGTGGTGAGAAATTGTCCTTGGATGGTTAGTTTAAGAGTGCCAAGACGGGGATAAATAATTCAGTCTGGCGACAATCCGTTGACAGTCGGAGTTGCACGGGAAACCGATTGCACGGCACAGCTCCTGTCTGACTTCCTCCTTCGCCTCTGCGGTTCAAGATGGGAAACTGAAGCGGTAGTGCTTTCGTTCTCCGATCTGGCATCAGAGACACCTGTGGGTGGGGAGGGGGAGGACGAACAGCGCCCTCTAATGGCAATTTTTTTGCCCTTTTAACTGTTTTTTTTACGGCTTCACACATAATGTGTTTTTTTTTTGTCCTGGAATGTTGTTGGTTTCATACTGCTGGCATATTTTTCGAAAAGTGATGAAAGTTTAGGAAAGTATATTTTGTTCAGCTGCTGTCACTTTTAGGGTTACGTTTATCAGAAACATATATAGAAGAAAATGAATACATCGGGTTTTTTTTTTTTCAAATAGGAAGTGACTTCCTTAGAATTTGAAACGTATTGCTGGTATTTATTGAGCTATAAACAGAGAGAAAACTAAAATGATGAAAATTGGACAGGCAGGATGTGGTTCAGTTAATGAGAATAGTTCCACTCTTGAGTTTAGTCTTAGTTCATTTATCTTGAGAGCTATGTAACTGATACCGGTTATTGCGACATGAGATTAACAGACGAATAGGGAATGCTGCTGGAACTTTTAAGAATCTAAGGAGAATGTGGAGAAATAGACGTTATACACCTAAAGACTAAAATTAGACTGTATAATAGTTTGGGTTTTTCTAGGGTTAGTTATGATAGGAAAACTTGGACGCTTTGTAAACAAGATAACAGAAAACTAGATGCTTTTGATTCTCGATACTTACGCAGTATCTTGGGCATTAGATGGTTCAGCTTTGTAAGTAATGATGAGGTTAGGCAAAGGAGTTGGTAACCACCTTTGTGCAGTATATTGTACAGAGAGAGACTCCCATTGGTTGGCCATGTTGCCCGTATGGATAATTATAGATGAACGAATAGGGTTATGACCAGTATACCTCAGAAAGAGGGGGAGACCTAGGATGCGGTGGGCTGTGAATGTGAAAGATACTGAGGTCTTTGGAAAGACTTGTTATCTAGAATTGGTGTGCAGTGATCAGATGCAGCAGAGGTAGCTCAGGATATATATATGCTTGGAGAACTAAATTACACGGTCTAGTTGGACCTCCGTAGCCCAGGGCTGCTTGAGGATGATGATGATGTATGAGTTCATCATAAAAATATAGACAGGTTTAAAATACATTGCGTTTATACAGATCGCTAGTAATTGCTATACAGAGTTTTTTTTTACCGAAATATACAGGAGCAATTTCTTCTCAGTCTGTTGTTCGTCTTCATGACCTGATGTTTGTAAATTAGAGTCCCAAGTTTAAACGTTTGTGATTTTCTTCACAAATCCCCCCCTCTGTCCTCGGTAAAAAGGGAGATATTGGTCGATTTTTAGAAGACGCCATCCAACAAATAATATGCTTAGCTGTGATCAGTGTTACGGAGAGCAATACCATGTGCAAATTAAAGAACAGAAACACGATGATGTCCTTCATGGGAGGTGTTCATTTTTTCTCCTAACAACTATCGTGTGAATCTGCTTCCTGTATCAGATCTGAGCCCGTGGCTCTTTGTGACCTGCGGATCAACTCCCTCTAATCACTTCTGAACTTTGGATTCTTGAGATCTGTTGTTCCACTTCTCCGAAACAGGTCTGATCCCTTCAGTTGTTTCGATATGTGGATCCACTTCCTATAACTGACTCTAATTGGGGCGGGGGTGGCTCAGTCGGTAGCGCGCCAGGCTCGTAATCTGTAGTTCCAAGATTCGAGTCCCAGCTGCGTCAGCGTTGAGATTTATCTCCGCTAAATTCCCCGCCCTGCCCACGGTCAGTAAGGGACACCGATGGGCTTGGAAAGGCCGCCGTCCGTTGGATGGGACGTTAAGCCGTGGCCCCATGTACAGGAGAGCCATACCCTGTGCACGTTAAAGAACACGCTGGATGGCCTTAACGGGAGGCTACCATCTGTCTCCCAACAGCTGTTCCAGTGGGTCCCCTCCCACAACCTTCTCTGAGCCTTCGGGGTCCTTGTGGCCTGGCCATTTAGCCCATGGTGTGCAAAAAAGTGCCGCTCAGAGGTAAAACAATCCAACGCAAAACTGACTCTAATTCTTTTAAGCCTGTAACCTGTGAATACTCTTTCTGTATCCAGTTTTGATATTTGGGTTTTTGCATTTTGTGAATCCACTATATCGAACTACATCAAACCAGCTCTTGTGAGACCTAGGCACGTAAACAGGATTTAGTTTCGGGTTAGAGGGTTGGGGTCCAGAAATTTTGGTTTGAGGGGTCCTAGAATTCATTTTCGGGAAGGTTCCGAGAATTTAGGTAGACTTCAATAGGGTTTCCAAATTTCTAAAATGGAAAAGATTAAAATCATACTCTATACGGAATGAGATTTTATACTTTTTTTAAAATCTATTTTCAGTGTCGAACATATTATTTGGTCTCAATATTTAAAGAGTTATTGAAGCTGGAATATTTCACAATAGTAATTTTGTTTGTCCCTTATGCAATCGGCCCCAAAAAAGAGAGTGTTGGGTTGTTTTACCAATTAGCGCAACTCTTTTGTGCACAAGTTATTGTTTTGGGTTGTTTTACCTCTGAGCGGCACTTTTTTGCACACCATGGGCTAAATGGCCAGGCCACAAGGACCCCGAAGGCTCAGAGAACGTTGGGGGAAGGAACCCACTGGAACAGCTGTTGGGAGACAGATGGTAGCCTCCCGTCAAGGCCATCCAGCGTGTTCTTTAACGTGCACAGGGTATGGCTCTCCTGCACACGGGGCCATGGCTTAACGTCCCATCCGACGGACGGCGGTCTTTCCAAGCCCATCAGTGTCCCCTACTGACCGTGGGCAGGGCGGGGAATTTTGCGGAGATAAATCTCAACGATGACCCAGCTGGGATTCGAACCTGGGAACTACAGATTTAACTATGTAGGTCACAAGACCAGAGGGCTAAGATAATTTTGATAGGTGGGACCCACTGGGCAGCTGTAAGTAGACATACATAACATCCCGTCATGGCCATCCAGTGTGTTCTGTAACGTGCACAGGTGATGACTCATCCACTCGGGAGGCCTCAGCTTTACCTCCCATCCGTTGACAGCAGTCTTTCCACGGCCATCAGTATCTGATACTGACAGAGGCCAGGGTGGGAAGTTTTACAGAGATAAATCTCAACGTTGGCTTTGCCGGGACTCCAACCTGGACACTGCAGATTACGAGCCTGGCGTGCTACCGACTGAGATACCCCCAGCCCCCGAAAACAATGAAGGAATGCGAATCGATTATTAATAGATTGTGCCAGATGAAATACATCATAGATGGTTAAGTTAAACAGATCCCAATATTTCTTTTGACTTTTAACATTTGCATGTAATATTCCTAAATTATTTTAGAGGGTTGGGTTGTTGGGTTGTTTTACCTCTGAGCGGCACTTTTTTGCACACCATGGGCTAAATGGTCAGGTCACATGGACCCCAAAGGCTCAGAGAAGGTTGGGGGAGGGGACCCACTGGAACAGCTGTTGGGAGACAGATGGTAGCCTCCCGTCAAGGCCATCCAGCGTGTTCTTTAACGTGCACAGGGTATGGCTCTCCAGCACACGGGGCCACGGCTTAACGTCCCATCCGACGGACGGTGGCCTTCCCAAGCCCATCGGTGTCCCCTACTGACCGTGGGCAGGGGGGGGGGGGAATTTTTATTTTTAAGTAAGCTATTGGATTCATATTTAAACAAATTAGCAATTACAGTTACGGCAATCATTAAAATCATCTATCTACTGATCGAACATTTCAACAAAAAAAATATTATAGTGAATAGAATACACATTATTTAAAAGTTTCAAAATTTGTAAACATGTTTGCCTTTATAATTTTCTCACAGTGCAACTTACTTTTTAATAAGTCGCCCCCCCCAAAAAAAAAAAACTCTCAAATGTTCCTCAAAATCCGTAAAAACCCGTCTTCAGCAGTTGTCGATCACAGAAATTAATTGAAGGACTTATTTTAAATTTATCTTTGTGCTTCTGCTGGGGTCTCTCGCCTTCCTCACAGAAGCCTACTAATGCGTATAAATTGACAGGTTCCTGTCACATCCGGGGCGGGGGTGGCTCAGTCGGTAGCGCGCCAGACTCGTAATCTGTAGTTCCCAGGTTCGAGTCCCAGCTGGGTCAGCGTTGAGATTTATCTCCGCAAAATTCCCCGCCCTGCCCACGGTCAGTAGGGGACACCGATGGGCTTGGAAAGGCCGCCGTCCGTCGGATGGGACGTTAAGCCGTGGCCCCGTGTGCGGGAGAGCCATACCCTGTGCACGTTAAGAACCCGCTGGATGGCCTTGACGGGAGGCTACCATCTGTCTCTCCCAACAGCTGTTCCAGTGGGTCCCCTGCCCCAACTTTCTCTGAGCCTTCGGGGTCCATGTGACCTGGCCATTTAGCCCATGGTGTGCAAAAAAGTGCCGCTCAGAGGTAAAACAACCCAACCCAACCCTGTCACATCCATGTGGCAAGCAGCTGCTTGAGGAGGTATTTATTTATTTATTTATTGATGGCAATAATTGATTTCAATAACCACTAAAATAGTCTGCGGGACGGATGCTGTTTCTAATTGTTAATGTTAAGAGAAATTCAAGGAATTCAACTCAGCCCTCGCCGAGTTAGTTGATCGCAGAGGTTTTGCAAATAGGCTACAATCTTCTCCCGGTGAAGGGAAAATTTAGGCAAAGTTTGGTCTATAGCTTGCGAGAATAAACTATCAGACAAACAGACAAACTCTTTTCTGTACAGGCAAGAATATCTGTACAGCCACTCAAAAAAGTATCCGAACGCTATGGTTGATTACAGAAGTCAGAAAAAATATCTGGCAACGATTTTGTTAGAAATTAGTGATCTGGCAACCTTCGTGTCACGTGATTACAGAATTCAGGAAAAATATCTGGAGCGTGTACAGCAACTGCACACGCTCCAGTTACCGTTCACAGCAAACTGGAGCGTGTGCAGTTACAGCACACGAAGGTTTCCAGATCACTAATTTCTAAAAATATCTTTGCCAGATATTTTTTCTGAATTCTGTAATCGACCATAGCGTTCGGATACTTTTTTGAGCGACTGTACAATAGTTCTTACACAATATTCGTACTAATAAGGCATCGCAATTTACCATTTCATGATTTCAGAAGATGGCAGTACTGTATTCCTATTATATATACACCAAAGAGCCAAAACATTATGACTACATGACTAATATAATGTTGGTCCTCCACGTGCCGCCAAACAGTTCTTACCCGGCGAGGCATGGACGCTACAAGATTTCTAAAGGTATCTTGTGGTATCTGGTACCGAAACGTTACCAGCAGATCCTTTAACCCTTTCACGACTAAGGGAAACATTTTTCCCATTTTAAAATTGGTGATTGTCGTATTTAATTATAATCTTATCTGCATTTTTTATACAGAATGTCAAAATAGAACGTATGCCGAACGCAGTTACGTAAACGGGAACGTTTAGAAAACAAAAACAGAACTGTCAGGACGCATAATATATGTACTATGTGCAATGTCCATCTTTGCCTCACTACCAAAAGAAATTGCTTCGCAGAATATCATAATTAGCACATCATTTTGTATAGTAATTTTATTTCATAATTTTGTATTATTTTAGTTAACATTTTGTTCTAATAAACCAATAAATAAAAGACATTGCATAATAAGCCTAACTATAATTTGTGTTACCTTTATAGTCCATTGGGAAAAATATTTCCCATAAAATTCCAAAAAAACTACACATTGTTATGTATTTTTCTTATGATTTTTATTTATTTTACGTCTAAACAAACTAAAATAAACAGTTACATACTAATTTTTACTCTTAGAAACCTTATGGTCCTGAAAGGGTTAACTCTTTAAGTTACATGGTTGAGCCGCCGCAGATAGGATATGCTGTTCCAATGCTGGATTGGATTGATGTCTGGGGAATTTGGAGGCCAGGGCAATACATGGAAGTCTTCCTCATGTTCCGCGAACCATTCTTGAACAATCCGGAGAGTGTGGCATGGGGCATTATTCTGCTGAAAGAAACCACTACTAGAGAGGAATACCGTTGTCATGAAAAATGTACCTGGTCTGCAAGGATGTTTAGGTAGGAGGTAGACGTCATAGTTTTCTGCACATGAATGACTGGACCCAGGGTTTCCCATAAGAACATTTCCAAAAGCTTTACACTTCCTCCACCTGCATGTTTTCGTCCCATGGTGCCACACGTATCCTGGTGGTAACACGTCCCCAGGTAAAAGGCGCACAGATACCCGGCCATCCACATGGTGCAACAGGTGATGGGATTCATCGGACCAGACGACCTTATTCTAATCATTCAAGTTCCAGTTTTGATGCTCGCATGCCCATTGTAGGCACTTTCGACGGTGAACCGAGGTTAGCATGGGCACTCGGAGCAATCTGCAGCCTGCCACTATGCAACCCCATTTTCAGCAGGATTCGGTGGGGCGGGGGTGGCTCAGTCGGTAGCGCGCCAGGCTCGTAATCTGTAGTTCCCAGGTTCGAGTCCCAGCTGGGTCAGCGTTGAGATTTATCTCCGCAAAATTCCCCGCCTGCCCACACTCAATAGGGGAAGCCGATGGGCTTGGAAAGGCCGCCGTCCGTCGGATGGGACGTTAAGCCGTGGCCCCATGTGCGGGAGGGACATACCCTGTGCACGTTAAAGAACACGCCGGATGACCTTGACGGGAGCTACCATCTGTCTCCCAACAGCTGTTCCAGTGGATCTCCTCCCCCAACCTTCTCTGAGCCTTCGAGGTCAATGTGACCTGGCCATTTAGCCCATGGTGTGCAAAAAAGTGCCGCTCAGAGGTAAAACAACCCAACCCAACCCAGCAGGGTTCAATGTACTTTGTGTTGTGACATATTACTCCCGTCACCAGCTTTCAAAATACGGCGAGTTGGGCCACAGTATCCCTTCTGTTAGCTCGTATCATATACGGGATGGTCTTCACTCACCTCTACCATTGATGAGCGGTGGTTGGCCCACTCCTTGCCGGTAATTCGTGGTTTTTCACTCCTCTGAAACTTTTGAAGGTACTAATCACGGCTGACCGTGAGCACCCCACAGGTTTTGCCTTTTTGGCTCTGACCAAGTCGTCTGGCAATCACAATATGGCCTTTGTCAAACTCACTTAAGTCCGCTGGCTTTCCCATCTGAAGAAGAAGAACAACACTGATCAGAGCTCAGTATCAGGTGTTATTTATACCGTTTCATGATCTTCACACGCGCTGTCGTTTACCTGCAGTTGCTTCAATTTGCATAAAGAGCGCTGGTTATATAGTTTTGGCTCTTCGGTGTACATTGTATTTGCAGAAGATGACATGTCGACTCTTCTGACAACCATATCAGTTGCTGGATCCTCAATTGGGTTGGGTTGTTTTACTTCTGAGCGGCACTTTTTTGCACACCATGGGGTAAATGGCCAGGTCACATGGACCCCGAAGCTCAGAGAAGGTTGGGGGAGGGGACCCACTGGAACAGCTGTTGGGAGACAGATGGTAGCCTCCCCTCAAGGCCATACAGCGTGTTCTTTAACGTGCACAGGGTATGGCTCTCCCACACACGGGGCCACGGCTTAACGTCCCATGCGACGGACGGCGGCCTTTCCAAGCCCATCGGTGTCCCCTACTGACCGTGGGCAGGGCGGGGAATTTTACGGAGATAAATCTCAACGCTGACCCAGCTGGGACTCGAACCTGGGAACTACAGATTACGAGCCTGACGCGCTACCGACAGAGCAACCCCCGCCCCGCTGGATCCTCAAATGCGTCAGCTTATCAGCGTGCTTGGATTGTATGACAGTGTGAAGTCGTATGGGTTACTTACCGTATCACTACTTCAATGTAAGTTTGAGTTGTTTTATCACTGATGGGCATTTTTTTTTTGCACACAATAGGCTAAATGACCAGGTCGTAAAGACCCTGAAGGTTCACAGAAGGTTGGACTAGAGTCTATATAACCTCGGCCCAGCTGGGACCAAAATCTGGGAACTGCAGATTACTAGCCACTCGCGCTACCGACAGAGCCACCCCCTCTGATAGACGAAAGGTTAAACCATTCCATTCATGTTAATAAGAAATTTTAGTGAACAACGATTACAAATGATTCAGCTTCTAATTCTGATTAAGAATCTTCAAGGAAAATATTTAAATGTTATTACAACAGTTGTATTTTGAAATTGCGATAGATATCTCTATCATTACCGTTTCATTACGTTGCATTTATGTAAACACTATACTACAAACCGTAACTGGACACTCAAGTTAATGGAAAGGGCATTCAGAGCTTCCCTAACTTAAAAAATAAGTTTTTTGCGAAAGAGTCACTGGAGATAAATTGAAGATTTCGCTCACATCTCTCTAAATCTCTATTTTCAACAATACTTCTTTAATATTTTTAAGAGTAACCGAAGCTGAAACATTTAACTATAACTTAAGATTTACCTCAAAAGTTAAAACACAATTGTTACAACAAATGGTTCACTAACATAAATGTTGGGGGCGGGGTGACTCAGTCGGTAACGAGCCTGGCTCGTAAGTTGAAGTTCCTAAGTTCAAGCCCCAGCTCGGTCAGCGTTGAGATATATCTCCACAAAATTCCCCGCCCACGGTCAGTAGGGGATACCGATAGGCTTGGAAAGGTCGCCGCCCGTCGTATGGCACGTTAAGCCGTGGCCATGTGTGCGGGAGAGCCATACCTTATGCACGTTAAAGAACACGCTGGATGGCTTTGATGGGAGACTACCCTCTGTCTCCCAACAGCTATTACAGTGGGTCCCCTCCCCCAACCTTCTCTGAGTGTTAGGGGTCCTTGTGACCTGGACATTTAATCCATTGTGTGCAAAAAAGTGCAGCTCAAAGGTAAAACAACCCAACTAACATAAATGTAATATTTGGAGTTTGTGTGAAGATGTTTAAAGTTTTTATCAATTGGGTTGTTTTACCTCTGAGCGGCACTTTTTTTCACACCATGGGCTAAATGGCCAGGTCACATGGACCCCGAAGGCTCAGAGAAGGTTGGGGGAGGGGACCCACTGGAACAGCTGTTGGGAGACAGATGGTAGCCTCCCGTCAAGGCCATCCAGCGTGTTCTTTAACGTGCACAGGGTATGGCTCTCCCGCACCTGGGGCCATGGCTTAACGTCCCATCCGACGGATGGCGGCCTTTCCAAGCCCATCGGTGTCCCCTACTGACCGTGGAGAGGGCGGGGAATTTTTGCGGAGATAAATCTCAACGTTGACCCAGCTGGGACTCGAACCTGGGAACTACAGATTACAAGCCTGGCGAGCTACCGACTGAGCCACCCCCGCCCCGATTATCCATTGGGGAAAAATGTTTAGCAAGAGTATAATAGAAGTCTGCGTTTAAATATATCAGCTTCAATGACTCTTTAAATATTAAACAAATATTCTTGAAAGTGTTCAAGTTACCTTTTGTAATGTACAAGTACTAGACAGAAAAAGGGAAAAGTTGCATGATATCTCAATAGAAAATGATTCAGAGATAAATATATTCTTCAACATAATTTTTAATGAAAAATATTTTTAAATATAAATTAAATATCTCAATCAAATCTATCAAAATCTCGATTTAAACCAATATTTATTCAGTATTCAAAGAGATATGAATGCTGGAATATTTAACACGCTGCAAAATATGACTGCAAAATTTAATTAAAACATTGAAACCGATTAGCACATCATAGATCATAGTTGACTCTAGTAGAGTCAATGAGAGTCGATCAGAAATCATAGTTGACTCTAATAGATTTAATGAGAGTCGATGAGAAATCATAGTTGACTCTAGTAGAGTCAATGAGAGTCGATCAGAAATCATAGTTAACTCTAATAGATTTAATGAGAGTCGATCAGAAATCATAGTTGACTCTAATAGATTTAATGAGAGTCGATGAGAAATCACAGTTGACTCTAGTAGAGTCAATGAGAGTCGATCAGAAATCATAGTTGACTCTAGTAGATTTAATGAGAGTCGATCAGAAATTATAGTTGACTCTAGTAGAGTCAATGAGAGTCGATCAGAAATCATAGTTGACTGTAGTAGATTTAATGAGAGTCGATCAGAAATCATAGTTGACTCTAGTAGATTTAATGAGAGTCGATCAGAAATCATAGTTGACTCTAGTAGATTTAATGAGAGTCGATCAGAAATCATAGTTGACTGTAGTAGAATCAATGAGAGTCGATCAGAAATCGTAACTGACTCTACTTCTGTCAGATGTGTCTACGAGAATAAACTATGATCTCTGATCTCTTAAACTGTTTTAATATTTTAATCAAATCTTGGGGTCAAATTTTTGCAGCGTGTTAGATATTCCAGCTTTCATACCTCTTTAAATACTGAACAAATATTGTTTAAAATCGAGATTCAAATAGATTTGATAGAGATCACTAATTTATCTTGAGATATGTTTTTCATTAGAAATCGTATTTACTAAGTTATTGAGCTCTGAATGCTATTTGCAACTGAGATAACATGGAATTGATTCCATGTCTCTGTCCAGTACCTGCAGTGTATTTTGTGTATACATTTAGGATGTAGCATTTTCTTTGATATAAAGGCAGCTCTGATCCTCATCTCACTTATAATTCAATACCTGCAACGTATGCATCAACAACGTATACATCAACGTATACATCAATAAGTTACTGACTTCTGGAAACCATATTATATTATTTACTCATAGTTGGTTGTACATACATTTACTTTTGCTATGAGAGCAGGGGAAGATCAGTTTTTCTCCATAAAGAAGTCAGGATCTAACAGAACAGCGAAATCCTTTCTGATCAGGGCGACACAAGATTTCATTTGTTGCATTTCTGCCTTCATATGAGACCTCTTCTTCAGAGTTAGCGATAGATTTATAGTCTTTTTACTATCTCTTCCTTTGCTAAAATAGATTTCTTCCAGGTAATTCGAAGATTCCCTTTAGGCCAATACTGGTAGGGCAACTATCGCTCGGGAAACAATTACTAAAGCGAGTACTTGATCTGTCCTCAGTTTGGTTTATTGTTTGGGTTATATTGCTCCAACGAATCAATAAGATTTAAACCTTACCAATGAAAAAGGTCTGTAATAATTAATTTAGGATTAATTGGACAGAAATCGCAAAATAGTTTCGGAACGGGAGAACTTTAGTAAATGTCTCTGGCAGAGCGGATTTCTTGGAGTTATTGCTTTAAGAAGTTTAATAACATGAAAGGCGATGAAAACTTTAGTTTACCACTTTGTTATATATATATTTTGAAAGGATGATTTAAAAAATTAATCTGAACTGGAGGAAAGAATTAAGTATTACACTACATGTCGAGGACATTAAAAAAATCTGAATTAAGTCTACCAGGTATTTGAAAATTCAAATTCTGTCATTTGTATCTCCAGATTCAGGCATGATCTTCGGGTGGCCTTATTGTAAGCTGATACATTTTTCCAATGGAATTATCATAGATTTCCATTGTTCATAAATATTTTGCTTCTTTGGTGGTTTTATTGCATACTAATACTTCCCTTTTTTGGTGGTCTTATAGTATAGTGCTAACTTTCTTTCAGTAGTCTTATTCTATATTGATATCTTTCTTTCTTTTTGGTTGTTTTATTGCATACTAATATTTCTCTTTTTTGGTGGTCTTATAGTATAGTGCTAACTTTCTTTCAGTAGTCTTATTCTATATTGATATCTTTCTTTCTTTTTGGTGGTTTTATTGCATACTAATATTTCTCTTTTTTGGTGGTCTTATAGTATAGTGCTAACTTTCTTTCAGTAGTCTTATTCTATATTGATATCTTTCTTTCTTTTTGGTGGTTTTATTGCATACCAATACTTCTCTTTTTTGATGGTCTTATAGCATAGTGCTAACTTTCTTTCAGTAGTCTTATTCTATATTGATATCTTTCTTTCTTTCTTTTTGGTGGTTTTATTGCATACCAATACTTCTCTTTTTTGGTGGTCTTATAGTATACTGATAACTTTCTTTCAGTAGTCTTATTCTATATTGATATCTTTCTTTCTTTTTGGTGGTTTTATTGCATACTAATATTTCTCTTTTTTGGTGGTTTATAGTATAGTGCTAACTTTCTTTCAGTAGTCTTATTCTATATTGAAATATTTCTTTCTTTTTGGTGGTTTTATTGCATACTAATATTTCTCTTTTTTGGTGATCTTATTGTATAGTGCTAACGTTCTTTCAGTAGGCTTATTCTATATTGATATCTTACTTTCTTTTTGGTGGTTTTATTGCATACTAATATTTCTCTTTTTTGGTGGTCTTGTAGTATAGTGCAAACTTTCTTTCAGTAGTCTTATTCTGTATTTATATCTTTCTTTCTTTTTGGTGGTTTTATTGCATACTAATACTTCTCTTTTTTGGTGTCTTATAGTATACTGATAACTTTCTTTCAGTAGTCTTATTTTGTATTTATATCTTTCTTTCTTTTTGGTGGTTATATTGCATACTAATACTTCTCTTTTTTGGTGGTCTTATAGTATACTGATAACTTTCTTTCAGTAGTCTTATTCTATATTGATATCTTTCTTTCTTTTTGGTGGTTTTATTGCATATTAATACTTCTCTTTTTTGGTGGTCTTATAGTATAGTGCTAACTTTCTTTCAGTAGTCTTATTCTATATTGATATCTTTCTTTCTTTCTTTTTGGTGGTTTTATTGCATACCAATACTTCTCTTTTTTGGTGGTCTTAGAGTATACTGATAACTTTCTTTCAGTAGTCTTATTCTATATTGATATCTTTCTTTCTTTTTGGTGGTTTTATTGCATACTAATACTTCTCTTTTTTGGTGGTCTTATAGTATAGTGCTAACTTTCTTTCAGTAGTTTTATTCTACATTGATATCTTTCTTTCTTTCTTTTTGGTGGTTTATTGCATACTAATACTTCTCTGTTTTGGTGGTCTTATAGTATAGTGATAACTTTCTCTCAGTAGTCTTATTCTATATTGATATCTTTCTTCCTTTTTGGTGGTTTTATTGCATACTAATACTTCTCTTTTTTGGTGGTTTTATTGCATAGTAATACTTCTCTTTTTTGGTGGTCTTATAGTATAGTGATAACTTTCTCTCAGTAGTCTTATTCTATATTGATATATTTCTTTCTTTTTGGTGGTTTTATTGCATACTAATACTTCTCATTTTTGGTGGTCTTTTAGTATAGTGATAACTTTCTCTCAGTAGTCTTATTCTATATTGATATATTTCTTTCTATTTGGTGGTTTTATTGCATACTAATACTTCTCTTTTTTGGTGGTCTTATAATATAGTGATAACTTTCTCTCAGTAGTCTTATTCTATATTGATATCTTTCTTTCTTTTTGGTGGTTTTATTGCATAATAATACTTCTCTTTTTTGGTGGTTTTATTGCATAGCAATACTTCTCTTTTTTGGTGGTCTTATAGTATAGTGATAACTTTCTTTCAGTAGTCTTATTCTATATTGATATCTTTCTTCCTTTTTGGTGGTTTTATTACATACTAATATTTCTCTTTTTTGGTGGTCTTATAGTATAGTGATAACTTTCTTTTAGTAGTCTTATTCTATATTGATATCTTTCTTCCTTTTTGGTGGTTTTATTGCATACTGATACTTCTCTTTTTTGGTGGTCTTATAGTATACTGATAACTATTTTTCAGTAGTGTTATTCTATATTGATATCTTTCTTCCTTTTTGGGGGTTTTATTGCATACTAATACTTCTCTTTTTTGGTGGTCTTATAGTATACTGATAACTTTCTCTCAGTAGTCTTATTCTATATTGATATCTTTCTTTCTTTTTGGTGGTTTTATTTTGTACTCATTTATTTTTTGCTGGTCTTGTTGAATATTGATATCTTTCTTTGGCGGCCTTATTGTATGCTAACTTTTTTTTTAGTTGAACTACTCTTTACTAGTATTTTACCAGTTTAATGGCTTCATTTTATACTGTTTTTTTGATGGTATTGTGTACTGATATTTTTTGATGGCCTTATTGTATGATGATATCTTTCTTTTAGTGGAATTATTGCTTACTAATTTTTTTCTTGTTTAGGGAGTCTTATTCTGTGCCGATATTTATCTCTTTTTGATGGTCTTATTATATACTGATATCTTTCTTCGTGAGTTTTTATTGCATAGTGAAACCTTTCTTTTGGTGAGCTTATTATAGACTACCATCTTCCTTTTTTGGTGGTCTTATTTTGTACTGATATTTTTCCTGATCTTGTTTAACACTAATATCTCTTTTTGATGGCCTTATTTTATGTTGATATCTTTTTTTTAGGGGAATAAGAATTTTCTGAAATATTTTTTGGTTGTCTTAATGTGTACTGATATCATTCCCTTTCTGGTGATATATATTGATATCTTTCTTTAGGTGGTGTTATTGTATGCTGATATATTTCTTTTGGTAGTGTTACTGTATACTGATATATTTCTTTTTGTAAACTTACTGGTTAACTTCATATATAATTCATCTGGGAAACTTCATATATAATTCATCAGTTAAGCTCTCTATATTTAATTTTTTTATTTACAACATTTAGGATAGAGAAGATTCGTAGAAGCTACTCCTAGCTTTTACAGGCCTCCTTATATGTACAAGGACATGACCCAATAAGACCGAAGTCACTGCTGACCACTGTCTCAGATAGAGCTCATATATTCATATATTCAGTTTTTGGATTGGATTGTTTTACCTCTGAGCGCACTTTTTTTGCACACCATGGGCTAAATGGCCAGGCCACAAGGACCCCGAAGGCTCAGAGAAGGTTGGGGGAGGGGACCCACTGGAACAGCTGTTGGGAGACAGATGGTAGCCTCCCGTCAAGGCCATCTAGCGTGTTCTTTATTGTGCACAGTGTATGGCTCTCCCGCACACGGTGCCACGGCTTAACGTCCCATCCGACGGACGGCGGCCTTTCCAAGCCCATCGGTGTCCCCTACTGACCGTGGGCAGGGCGGGGATTTTAGCGGAGATAAATCTCAACGCTGACCCAGCTGGGACTCGAACCTGGGAACTACAGATTACGAGCCTGACGCGCTACCGACTGAGTCACCCCCGCCCTCTGCTGTTTTGAAATATACATAATAATTCTTTAATTATAAATACAGTACTGCAATGTAAAGATTGTTGTCTCTATATTGAATGTTTTCTATACCTTGGCTGTAATGTATTGAAATCAGAATCAGATATAAACTGAAAGTTACATAGATTTCAAAGTATCTGTGCTACAATTACAAAAATATTGAAAGGTAATGCAAAAAAGAAATACGTTGAAATCTATAAAGTCATGGGTGCACCAAAGTTAATGTGGATCTTCTAGTCGTGTATTTCAAAAAAAAAATAAAAAACAAAATGCAAACCTTGCTTTTACTGATCACAGCAAGATTCAGTTATCAGTGAGGAAATGCTCAAGGTTGGGTTGGCTTGTTTTACCTCTGAGTGGCACTTTTTTGCACACCATGGGCTAAATGGCCAGGTCACATGGACCCCGAAGGCTCAGAGAAGGTTGGGAGAGGGAACCCACTGGAACAGCTCTTGGGAGACAGATGGTAGCCTCCCGTCAAGGCCATCTAGCGTGTTCTTTAACGTGCACAGGGTATGGCTCTCACGCACACGGGGCCACGGCTTAACGTCCCATCCGACGGACGGCGGCCTTTCCAAGTCCATCGGTGTCCCCTACTGACCGTGGGCAGGGCGGGGAATTTTGCGGAGATAAATCTCAACGCTGACCGAGCTGGGACTCGAACCTGGGAACTACAGATTACGAGCCTGGCGCGCTACCGACTGAACCACCCCCGCCCCAAAAAATGCTCAAGACTGGATCATAAATGCGACATAAAGATGCCAGAACGGAACTTAATATCTATTGTAATAACTTAGGCATGGGTATGTGAGTGGCTGAAACATCTAAAATATGCCTTTAATGGAAAAATGTGACGGATGACAGATTAAAGATCAGCACCAGGCTCGTATTTTCCAGTTCCCAGATTCGAGTCCCACCTGGGCCAGCGAGAGATTTATCTCCTTGAGGAGATAAGTATTTCCGTCATATGGGACCTAAAGCTGTGTTAGTGCTAAATAGCCAAGTCACAAAGATTCCGAAGTAGAGTTGAAATATAATCTAAAATTTAAAGCCGGATTTTAATCGATCTATTTTTTAAAAATCGGTTTAAACCGTTTTGACCAAAAAAGTACAGTAATTTTCATCAGTCAAAATGAAAGGTTCTGACTTTATCTCTTAACAAGCATAGCTTATTGGCTATTTTTTGGTAAAAAAAAATGCAGCATCATATGCATGCATATGAAAAAGAAAATGACAACTTTGACAATTAATATATTTTATTTTAGCTAAAATAATATATCATTCAAACAGTTTAGAACTGAAAAAAAAAACTAATAAAAAATCTGTACTTATAAAACAAAAATTAAACTTTTTGTAAAAAAATTTAAAGAATAAAATTAAAATATATCTCTATTACGGAAAAAACATAGAAATAAAACTTTTTAATAAAAACATTTACCTAAAAAGCAAAAAAAAGACTTATAAAATTTAGATTTTATCACTATGTTAAAAATGACATCTTAACAAACAAAGGACATTATAGGTATTGTCTGTCACTCTTCAACGAAGCTTAGATAAAAAACACTCGCAGATGAAAAACCTCTTTCTGATTCCTCGTTGGTTTAACACAGTGTCTCGCAAACTTTTTTACTCTGCGGCACATTTAATCTAATTTTTTTTCCGCGGCACACTGAATCTATTTTTTTTTTCCGCGGCACACCTAAAAAGAATAAAAGCAAACTCTATATAATCGTCATTATATTTGCGCTTTGTTGAAGTCATCAACCTGGTTTTACTTGAAGATTTGCTCTCGTTCTTTAATTCATAACTCGGTGTTTGTTTTAAATATTTGTCCATTCTATGGCTTGAAATAATCAAAAATTAATACCAAAATTTGGAAAAAGCTTGATAAATACTTACAAGATCCCAGTTGATAAATTCTGAAATATTTTTATTAAAGCACGTCGATATTAAAGCACGTCGATAACACAAGTCAAGTCAAAATGAAATCTTTGGAATATCTAGTGCCAATTTGAAAATCTCTCGCGGCACACAGTTTGCGAGACACTTGGTTTAACGCATTATGTAAAACTCTAAATTTTTATGCTTCACGTACCCCCTGGAAATGTGTATGTAACTGGCGTACCACTTGTATAGATAGATAAAACTATAGTTATAATATAACAGTGGGAATAAAATAAAACATATATATATATAACATATATTTAGCGACTTTTGAGCTCTCACGGCATAACCCAAAAAATTTTTACCTCGTATCCCACGTTGAGAACCCCTAATCTACCTCGATGGTTTGACATTCATTAGGAAAAAATGCGATTTTCTTTACAGTTTGCCTGGGTAATAAAGAGAATTAATCAGAAGATTCATTTTTAAAATTCCCTGGATTGGTTAAATATCTCAACAAGGAAATGACTTCTTTTTTCGTTTTTATGAATATTTGATATATATGTGTGTGAATCTTTGATAAGGCATTCTTTGAGAATGGCAGCAATAGGATTTTCCTTATTGTCTAGTCTCTTAAGGCAAATTTTCATAAACATGTCAGCCTTAAGTAAAGTTGCTTCTTCAGAGCATAGAACCTTCAAAACAAATTCAAGTGGACGAAGAGTTTCAGCGAGGTTATCTAACAAATTCCCTTCCTCCTCAAAGACATTTTCTGTTGAAGCTAGTACTCGTAGAACCTTAGGAAAGCAGTTCCTTAGCTTTAGAAAACGTTCACTCATAGAAAGGAGACTATTCCACCATGTCTTGCAGTCTAAGATAGGCTTGTTTTCTTCTCCTTTGAATTCCTCCTTTACGAAATCTTGAAGCCTATCATTATTCAAAGGAGATTTGCGAAACATTCGGCAGATTTTTCAGACTTTCTTAATTAATCTCAAATAATCTGCATTAAGTCGCAGCGAATCATTTGTGTCAATATTTACCTCAAACACGTGGGATGCAAATATAAGCCTTGATTAACATCATACTCATCTTTATTAAGTCTTCATCATCATCTTCAATGTCAACATCAGTTACTTCTTCATTGACACTCTCTGCAGCTTTATAATACAAAATATCTGAAACTGCTAAATGAATACAATGTGCATTACACTGTTGGGGAGCTGAAGTCATTTCCTTACCAAATTTGGGGCGGGGGTGGCTCAGTCGGTAGCGCGCCAGGCTCGTAATCTGTACTTCCCAGGTTCGAGTCCCAGCTGGGTCAGCGTTGAGATTTATCTCCGCAAAATTCCCTGCCCTGCCCATGGTCAGTAGGGGACACCGATGGACTTGGAATGGCTGCCGTCCGTCGGATGGGACGTTAAGCCGTGGCCCCGTGTGCGGGAGAGCCATACCCTGTGCACGTTAAAGAACACGCTGGGTGGCCTTGACGGGAGGCTACCATCTGTCTCCCAACAGCTGTTCCAGTGGGTCTCCTCCCCCAACCTTCTCTGAGCCTTCGGGGTCCATGTGACCTGGCCATTTAGCCCATGGTGTGCAAAAAAGTGCCGCTCAGAGGTAAAACAACCCAACCCAACCCAGGTTCGAGTCCCAGCTGGGTCAGCGTTGAGATTTATCTCCGCAAAATTCCCCGCCCTGCCCACGGTCAGTAGGGGACACCGATGGACTTGGAATGGCTGCCGTCCGTCGGATGGGACGTTAAGCCGTGGCCCCGTGTGCGGGAGAGCCATACCCTGTGCACGTTAAAGAACACGCTGGATGGCCTTGACGGGAGGCTACCATCTGTCTCCCAACAGCTGTTCCAGTGGGTCCTCTCCCCCAACCTTCTCTGAGCCTTCGGGGTCCATGTGACCTGGCCATTTAGCCCATGGTGTACAAAAAAGTGCCGCTCAGAGGTAAAACAACACAACCCAACTCTATAATATATATGTACGGTATTAAAATTAGAACGGAATAAAATTTAATGTGTGCTTTCGTTCATTATTTCAATGACCTTGAAATGTGTTCGTTTCCACATTTTTTCCTTTCTCCCTTTCTATAAAAATATTTATAAAAAAATCAACATTACCGTAGCCAAATAAAAAAATCAACCTAAAATACCGATTCTTTTGTTTTCGATTTTCGTTTGGGAAATTTTAAAAACCGGTTGAAACCCGGTTTTCTCCGAAGGCTCAGAAGGGTGGCGGTAAGGGACTAGACAGCTGTTAGGAGGCGGCCACCCGGCATGATCCCGTCAAGGCCATCCACCATGTTCTTTAACGTTCACAGAATATGGCTCTCCCGTACACAAGGCCACGGCCTAATATCCCATCCAACTGATTGCAGCCTTCCCAAGTCCATCGGTATTCCCCTAGTGACTGTGGGCAGAATGAGGAGTTTTGTGAAGATAAATCTCAACGCTGACGTCGAAACCTAACCTGGAAACTGCAGATTACGCGCTTGGAGCACTACCAACTGAGCCATCCCCCGGGGCGGGGGTGGCTCAGTCGGTAGCGCGCCAGGCTCGTAATCTGCAGTTCCCAGGTTCGAGTCCCAGCTGGGTCAGCGTTGAGATTTATCTCCGCAAAATTCCCCGCCCTGCCCATGGTCAGTTGGGGACACCGATGGGCTTGGAAAGGCCGCCCTCCGTCGGATGGGACGTCAAGCCGTGGCCCCGTGTGCGGGAGAGCCATACCCTGTGCACGTTAAAGAACACCCTGGATGGCCTTGACGGGAGGCTACCATCTGTCTCCCAACAGCTGTTCCAGTGGGTCCCCTCACCCAACCTTCTCTGAGCCTTCGGGGTCCATGTGACCTGGCCATTTAGCCCATGATGTGCAAAAAAGTGCCGCTTAGAGGTAAAACAACCCAACCCTGAGCCATCCCCCCCCACTCACAAGTAAAACACTTTGCATTAATCTAGTTAGAATAATATTTGCCATCAATACAAGTTCACGAGTACTTTGTATCAGTGAATTTCTAACATGGAGATACCATTGGGCTTAAAATCATCTTGCCTTAAAAAGTATTCAGACTTTTCGCCCTTAGATTGTTATGCCTACTTTAGATGAGCGTTTTATCCGTTATTTATTTCCATTGTGACTTTAACGCTTATACAACGACTTTCAATGAAAAATAAATTTCTGTTTACACGAGAAATTCTAAATTAACTTCAATATTGGTTAAAAGAAAATATTTGCCGTGGAATGAAACTAATTTATTCTTCATAGTTTTGAAGAGCTCTCGTCGCCAAATGTTATGCTGAAAACAATTTCGTTGCGTCATTCTTAAACGTTCAAGTTTCATCAGCATCCGCTAAAGGAAACTATTCAAAAAAGATGTATTTGTTATGATTGGGAAAATGCATATATTTGGATAGTTTAAGAAAACACAAATATACTTTGAAGATTTTATTCATTGCATTCCACCGCATCATTAAACAAAGGAAGGGATTCATATTTCTGTGAATGTTTGACTTTTTGAGTTTCTGACGACTGATGCTGTAGGCTCGAAATGGGATGAATAAAATTTGTAAACCTTTTCCTTTGTAGCATGAATGATTAACAAATAAATCGTTACGAAGCAATTTGTATACGGTTATTCTATTAGCCTTCTTCAGCAGAATTTTATCGGAATTCTCTTCAGATCCGAATCTTCAGCAGAATTTCATCGGAATTCTCTTCAGATCCGAATCTTCAGCAGAATTTCATCGGAATTCTCTTCAGATCCGAATCTTCAGCAGAATTTCATCGGAATTCTCTTCAGATCCGAATCTTCAGCAGAATTTCATCGGAATTCTCTTCAGATCCGAATCTTCAGCAGAATCTTCTCGGAATTTTTCTCGGAAGGACAAATTTGCTTTCCTTTTAAAATGAAAAAAGAGATATAAGTATTTCGAATCCTAGTATGTAGCGGATAAATAAATACACGAGAATTTAAATATATTTATATATTTACCTTGGATTATTAGGGGCGGGGGTGGCGCAGTCGGTAGCGCGCCAGGCTCGCAATCTGTAGTTCCCAGGTTCGAGTCCCAGCTGGGTCAGCGTTGAGATTTATCTCCGCAAAATTTCCCGCCCTGCCCACGGTCAGTAGGGGACACCGATGGGCTTGGAAAGGCCGCCGTCCGTCGGATGGGACGTTAAGCCGTGGCCCCGTGTACGGGAGAACCATACCCTGTGCACGTTTAAAGAACACGCTGGATGGCCTGACGGGAGGCTACCATCTATCTCCCAACAGCTGTTCCAGTGGATCCCCTCCCCCAACCTTCTCTGAGCCTTCGGGGTCCATGTGACCTAGGCATTTAGCCCATGGTGTGCAAAAAAGTGCCGCTCAGAGGTAAAACAACCCAACTAGTGTAAAAATATTCATTCGTTATGGTAAATACTAGTGTAAAAATATTCATTCGTTATGGTAAATACTAGTGTATTTTAAATATGATAACACCATCTCATTGTGGAAGTATAAATTTTGAAACTAATTTCAACACATTTAGAGAGTTCCAATGCAATCTTTTTAAAATGCGCTCATGAACACAAAAATTGCATATGCACAAAGGATGAATGCAGTGACAGCAAATCATTACTTCACGTACTACCTATGGAAATGATTCTAGTGAGACAGCATGACAAAATATTACAGGTTAAAAATTTTCCATTCTCCATTTCCTTCTTCCCTCCCTAAAAAAAGGGGGAAGTATGAAAACAATTTTACGCCTCGGAACGCGAGGGCCAAAATTAAATAAGATATCCCTCAAATAAAAGTTTGTGACATGAGGAATGTTACAAGGTAAAAAAAAGTTTCCCCCTCACCTGTTTCTTCCACCCCTGATAAGGGTTGGGTTGTTTTACCTCTGAGCGGCACTTTTTTGCACACCATGGGCTAAATGGCCAGGCCACAAGGACCCCAAAGGCTCAGAGAAGGTTGGGGGAGGGGACCCACTGGAACAGCTGTTGGGGAACAGATGGTAGCCTCCCGTCAAGGCAATCCAGCGTGTTTTTTAACGTGCACAGGGTATGTCTCTCCCGCACACGGGGCCACGGCTTAACGTCCCATCCGACGGACGGCGGCCTTTCCAAGCCCATCGGTGTCCCCTACTGACCGTGGGCAGGGCGGGGAATTTTGCGGAGATAAATCTCAACGCTGACCCAGCTGGGACTCGAACCTGGGAACTACAGATTACGAGCCTGGCGCGCTACCGACTGAGCCCCCCTCCCCGCCCCCCCCTGATAAGGGGAAATATGAAAACGATTGTTGTAATATATCTGTCGAACGCGAGGGCCTACATTTACGAGTTAGGTGTCAAATAAAAGCTCATATGAGGAACGTCATAGATTGTTTCCAATTTTTCCCCATCCATCATTCTCTCCCCTCCCCTCAAAACTAATAAGGGGCGGATTTTCTTGCGGGTGGATCTTAACGAGTTATTTTTCAAATCAAACCTTGTGACGTCTCCAATGTCAATGGTTACCTTAAACACGACTCCAAAAACAGGGGGAGGAAAAATGCGGTCCATGTTTATGAGCCATATATCAAATGTGAGTTTTTGAAAGGTTGGGTTATTTTACCTCTGAGCGGACTTTTTTTTTGCAAGCAATAGGCTAAATGGCCAGGTCACAAGGACCTTGAAGGCTCAGAGAACATTGGGGGTTGGGTTGGGTTGTTTTACCTCTGAGCGACACTTTTTTGCACACCATGGGCTAAATGGCCAGGTCACATGGACCCCGAAGGCTCAGAGAACATTGGGGGATGGGACCCACTGTAATAGCTGTTGGGAGACAGATGGTAGCCTCCCGTCAAAGCGTTAATGTGCACAGGGTCTAAAGTTCTATCCGATGGACAGCAGCCTTTTCAAGCCCATTAGTGTCCCTTACTGACCGTGGGCAGAGTAGAGAGTTTTGCGGAGATAAATCTCAACGCTGACACAGCTGGGACTCGAACCTGGGATTGTATTGGATTATTTTACCTCTGTTTTACCTCTGAGCGGCACTTTTTTGCACCCCATGGGCTAAATGGCCAGGCCACAAGGACCCCGAAGGCTCAGAGAAGGTTGGGGGAGGGGACCCTCTGGAACAGCTGTTGGGAGACAGATTGTAGCCTCCCGTCAAGGCCATCCAGCGTGTTCTTTAACGTACACAGGGTATGGCTGTCCCACACACGGAGCCACGGCTTAACGTCCCATCCGACGGACGAGGCTTTTCCAAGCCGATCGGTGTCCCCTACTGACCGTGGGCAGGCGGGGAAATTTTGCGGAGATAAATCTCAACGCTGACCCAGCTAGAACTCGAACCTGAGAACTGCAGATTACGAACCTTGCAAGCTCCCCGTCACAGTTCCTGAAGGTTAGTTTTTTAGTGACAAATAAAAAATATAAATAAATTAAAAAATAAAAAAAAAATCTTCCCATATGCACTCTAAAAAGTACAAAATAAAACTAAAGCATATCAATGGTGCAATCAGTCACTGAGTTCGTATTCACTTCAAAGGAAGATAGGGCGCCGATTTACCTACACAACAAGATTGCCGGCGCCCTATGTTCTGGACGGGGGTGGTTCAGTTGGTAGCGCGCCAGGCTCGTAATCTGCAGTTCCCAGGTTCGAGTCCCAGCTGGGTCAGCGTTGAGATTTATCTCCGTAAAAATTCCCCGCCCTGTCAACGGTCAGTAGGAGCTTGGAAAGGCTTCCGTCCGTCGGATGGGACGTTAAGCCATGGCTCCGTGTGCGGAGAGACATACCCTGTGCACGTTAAAGAACACGCTGGATGGCCTTGACGGGAGGCTACCATCTGTCTCCCAACAGCGTTTCCAGTGGGTCCCCTCCCCCAACCTTCTCTGAGCCTTCGGGGTCCCTGTGACCTGGCCATTTAGCCCATGGTGTGCAAAAAAGTGCCGCTCAGAGGTAAAACAACCCAACCCAAAGCCCTATGTTCTTTTGCAGTGAATACGAACTCAGTGACTAATTACACCATCGATATGCTTTAGTATTATTTTGCAATTTTTAGAGCGCATATGGCAAAATGTGTTTTTAAAAAAATTAATTTATTTAAATTTAACACTCCCGCCAGCTTCTCCCATTATCTCTGAGCTTTAGACTGTTCTTTGCAAAAAAGGGCCACTCACAGATGAAACAACCCAACAACCCATGCACTTTAATAATGATGCATAGAGCGTGCAGTCCACTTTGCAAGTGACAGCGTGATAAATCTGTTGACGAATTGGTTGTGACATTTTCGATAATAAACTGTTCGAGTTAAGTAAATATTTTCGAACTTGAAGCTGACAACCTTTGAATTTCAGGGAAGATCACGGAAGTGATCATTTAGAGGCGGTTCTTAGAATTGTCTGATTCCAACCACTAATCAGGAGTCTATTTTGACAAAAATACAACAGTACAATAATACAATTTTGACAAAAAACAAAAATCTCTATAGGTGAGAAATTTTTTTTATTGTTAGCACTTATTTTCCTAATTCGTTAATCGCATTCACCATGTAACTTGAGTAGTTCTTTTATATACGAGTATTATAAACTGGTCTGTAAATGGTAGCTAGGTAGTCACTGGAAGGTGTGCTATGCATCAATCCCCTGTGATGATGCTTAGAACCGGCCAGGCCTAGCAGGAAATGTCCGACCCCGCCTTCTCGTGGTGCAGACCGTTAGTACCTTTCAAAAGAGATACTCTCTTGTGGAAGTGAACGGAAGGGGAGGGCTGCCAGATTAGTGTGGCCTACTGATCTGGACAACTGTGGCTACTTTTCTTTTTTTTTCTACCCTGCTGAGGAGTGGTCAACCACACAGGGTCCTGGTGCTGACCATATAAACCAACTGGACTGGACAGATATATGACTCTGAGCTTGATTATGGATCCTGACTTTGCTGCACTGGGGGGCTTCTGTGGAGGGAAAACCTTCTGCTGTGTTTTCTGTTTGTTTGTGGGTTGACAGCCCCAAGTGAATAGATTCACAGGATATGTTTATCAGCTGGTGGATAATCCTGAGCAGAAGTCATCGCAGGCACCTGAACTCTTTGCTTCTATTGGCATCGCCAAATTCTACATTGGAGGAAGTCTTCCAGTGTAGATGGCTCCAGCCTTTAATAGTGGGGGAACGGGTCTTTGCCCCATGTCTGCGATTAGGGGGCTGTTTGATATTGTCGGCATTCCCTCTCTCAATAAACATAGTTTCTTTAAACATCCCACTAACCATTTTCTCTCCATAGGTAGTTGGAATGTGAGGACTCTGCACAGAGCTTTTTCTCTTGATGTCCTCACACAAGAATTCCACCATTATAATTTAGATATTCTCGGCTTGCAAGAGACCAGATGGACAGATAAAGGTCAGATTCTTAAAAATAATCTTATATTTCTCTTTTCAGGGAGGGAAGATGAGAAACATCACCAAGGCGTGGGTCTGCTTCTCAGCAGACACGCTAGTGATGCTCTTCTAGGATATGAGTGCATTAATGAAAGGTTTCTTACAGCAAAATTTCAGACAAGCGTTAAAGACTTGAATGTTATCTGCTGTTATGTCCCCACTGAGGATGCCGATGAGGATGAGAAGGATAGGTTTTATGGACAAGTTCAGGATATTTTGAATTCTGTCAAGAAAGGAGATATTACCCTTGTTCTTGGTGAATTCAATGCAAACGTTGGTCGGGTTGGGTTGTTCTACCTCTGAGCGGCAGTTTTTTGCACACCATGGGCTAAATGGCCAGGTCACATGGACCCCGAAGGCTCAGAGAAGGTTGAGGGAGGGGACCCACTGGAACAGCTGTTGGGAGACAGATGGTAGCCTCCCGTCAAGACCATCCAGCGTGTTCTTTAACGTGCACAGGGTATGGCTCTCCCACACACGGGACCCGGCTTAACTTTCCATCCGACGGACGGCGGCCTTTCCAAGCCCATCGGTGTCCCCTACTGACCGTGGGCGGGGAATTTTGCGGAGATAAATTTTTTAAACCTTTGGGTAAGGAACCTTTGGGTAAGTTTATTAAACCTTTGGGGAGGAGTAATAGGCCCATTTGGTATTGGTAGCTGCAATGGCAATGGGCAACGTCTCCTACAGGTAAGTAAACTCAATGGATTCAGAATAAATAACACTTATTACAAACACCGCGACATACATAAGTACATATGGGTTTCACCTGATGGGCTGCATAAGAATATGATTGATTACATATTAATTAACAGCAAATGGGCTAGTTCTGTTAGGAATACCAGGGCATATAGGGGAGCTGAAATTGGATCTGACCATTTACCTTGTTAGAAGTGTGTTGCAACTTAAACTTAAAAAGTGTTGTGATAGGGTTAAAAAATTTACTTTTAATACTGAAGCTCTGAAAGATCCAGTTATAGACATAGCTTACCAAGATAGGTTACTTAGTCATTATGACAGTCATGGTTTGCTTACTACTGAAGTTGAGGAAGAATGGGATCATTTTAAACAGGCTTTTTTGGACACTAACAGTACTCTTTTAGGAAAAAAGGAGCAGAAGAGGCAGAATTATCTGAGTGATAAGGCACTTGAGCTTATTTCGGAAAGAAAGAACTGCAGGAATGTCCTTAATCAATAAACTAGTAGTCCTAATAGAAAGCATTACAGAGAACTTAATAAACGTGTAAAAGATCAGTTAGCTGCTGATAAGAAACTCTGGCTTGATGGTTTGGCTGAAAAGCCGAGGAAGCAGTTAGACAGCACAACAGCGGAGAGCTGTACCAGATAGTTAATGTTTTGTGTGGTAGAAAACGGACAGGCATACAAGGATTGAAGGATAAACAAGGTAAGGTTATAGAAGGTGAGGATTCTGTCATGGCTAAGTGGGCTGAGCATTTCAGTGATATTCTAAACAATGCGGTTAGTTCTATTTCCATTGTTTACAATGATGATAGATGCATTGGTGGCTTTAATGTTTGCCCTATAACACAATCTGAAGATATTTGGGCTGTTTCTAAACTAAACTTCATAAATCCCCAGGGGTAGATGAAATTACTACCGAAATCCTTAGAGCTGGGAATGTTTCGGTTACCACTTGGATGACTGAAATTCTGAATATCTTTTATGATAAAGGCATGGTTCCTAAGGATTTTACCAGAGCGATTGTTATCCCTATTTTCAAAAAAGGTGATCGCAGTTCTTGTGATAACTATAGGGGTATCAGCCTACTCTCTGTTCCAGGTAAAGTTCTTTCCATGATTGTGCTTAATAGAATTAAGAATCTGGTTGACAGTCAATTGTGTGATGAGCAATGTGGATTCAGAAGTGGTAGGGGATGTGTGGATCAGATATTTTCACTTAGGCAGATTCTTGAGAAATGTTTAGAGTTTCAGAAACCTTTGGTTGCTAGCTTTGTTGATTTCAAAAAGGCTTTCGATTCTGTTGATCGTCATAATTTGTGGTTGATTGTGAAATCATATGGTATACCAGACAAGTTAGTTAACATAATGAAAGCTCTCTATAATAACACTGAGTCGTGTTTGAGAGCTGGTAAGGCTTGTAGCAATTGGTTTAGCATTACTTCTGGTGTTCGACAAGGGTGCATTTTGTCTCCTTTTCTATTTAGCTTGGTTATTGATTATGTTATGCGAAATTCACTTCAAGGGAAAGACTTTGGCCTTAAATGGGCTGGAGATACGAAAATTTATGATTTAGATTATGCTGATGATTTAGCCCTTTTGGCAAATGATGTTGATGAGATGAACTCTTTCATTCGAGCTGTTGATGAGACTGGTAGTAGAGTAGGTTTGGTTATAAACAGAGAGAAAACTAAAGTGATGAAAATTGGTCAGGCAGGTTGTGATTCAGTTCATCTAAATGGTTGCAGTCTTGAGCAGGTGTCACAGTTTAATTATCTTGGGAGCTATGTAACAGATAATGGTGATGTGCGGCATGAGATTAACAGACGAATAGGGATTGCTGCCGGGACTTTTAAGAATCTATGGAGATTGTGGAGAAATAGGCATATACACATAAAGACTAAAATTGGTAATGAAACTTGGCGCTGTGTAAACAAGATAACAGGAAACTAGATGCTTTTGATTATAGATGCTTAAGTAGTATCTTGGGCATTAGGTGGTTTAACTTTGTAACTAATGATGAGGTTAGGCAAAGGAATCTGCAACCTCCTTTAAGCAGAAAGCAAGCTTCCGTTGGTTTGGCCATGTTGCGCGTATGGGTAATTATAGATTGGCGAATAGGGTTATGAACAGTGTGCCTAAAGGCCTCAGAGAGAAGGAGAGACCTAGGATGCGGTGGGCAGACAATATCAAACAGGACCTTGTTAGAATTGATGTGCAGTGGCCAGATGCAGTAGATGTAGCTCAGGATAGACTTGCATGGAGAACTAAATTGCACGGTCTGGTTGGACCTCCATAGCTCATGGCTGCTTGAGGATGATGATGATGATCTTATTGGACAAAGTTAAGGCTTTTATTTTATTTTTGTTCCTCATTGGAAAAAATTCGAAATTTTATTTTGCTTTTGATATCATTAGATAAGGTTAAAGCTTTTATTTTTGTTTTCAATGAACAATCATTTGTTTTCAATGAGAAGTCATTGAAAACAAATTAACGTTTATTTTATTTTTGCATCACATTAGACAAAGTTAAAGCATTTATTTTGAATTTGCATCCCATTGGATAAAGCTAAAACTTTATTTTACTTTTTTGTCATATTGTACAAATTTGAATTTTTATTTTACTTTTGGCACTCACTAGAGAAAAAAGTCACTTTTCATGTTGTCTTTCACGCTCATCTACATTACTATCCTTAATTTAAAATCTTGTCTTCCACTAAGTATAATTAAATTTTTTAGTTTATATGTGCACCTCAATGGGCAAACTCTAGTTTTTCATTTGAACTTTTTGTTGTATTGTATTGGATTAATTCGTTTACCGCATCATGTCATCTTCCTCTCAGGGGCGGGGGTGGCTCAGTCGGTAGCGCGCCAGGCTCGTAATCTATAGTTCCCAGGTTCGAGTCCCAGCTGGGTCAGCGTTGAGATTTATCTCCGCAAAACTCCCCGCCCTGCCCACGGTCAGTAGGGGACACCGATGGGCTTGGAAAGGCCGCCGTCCGTCGGATGGGACGTTAAGCCGTGGCCCCGTGTGCGAGAGAGAGCCATATATATATACTAATTGTGCACGTTAAAGAACACGCTGGATGGCCTTGACGAGAGACTACCATCTGTCTCCCAACAGCTGTTCCAGTGGGTCCCCTCCCCCAACCTTCTCTGAGCCTTCGGGGTCCATGTGACCTGGCCATTTAGCCCATGGTGTGCAAAAAAAGCGCCGCTCAGAGGTAAAACAACCCAACCCATAACATTGTTATATCTGTCATCATAACCTGTGTGTGAAACGGTGCATCTTTAGCTCAACTAGTAGAGAGAATGGGGCTTAACCATGAGATTAAACGTTCGAATGCTGGAGGCGAACCGGTGATTTTTTTCACACTTGCCTAATTATTCATTCTTTTGCTGTTTTTACCTCACCATACAAAATTAATTCTTTTATTTTACCTTCGCTATTCCAACATAAAAAATATATATATTTTTAATTTTACCACACATTGAACAAAATTCATTTTTAAATTCTATTCTTGATCGTGATTCATTCTCACGAACTGTGGTAAATTATAATTCCAAACAATTTAAACAGTCCTAATAGAGATATCAATTATAAAAGTTGGTTTGTGTTACCTCTGAGCGGCACTTTTTTTTTGCACACAATGGGCTCAAATGGCCAGGTCACAAGGACCCTGTGGGCCAGAGAATGTTATAGTAGGGGATCCACTAGACAGCTGTTAGGAATCAGATGGAAGCCTCCCGTCAAGGCCATCCAGTATGTTCTTTAACGAGCCCAGGGTATGGCTCTCCCGCACTCTGGAGCACGGTTTAACATTCGATCCGACGAACTGCGGCCTTTTCAAGACCATCGGTGTCCCCTACTGACCGAGGGCAAGGCGGAGATTATTACAGAGATAAATCTGAAAGCGGCCTAGGCGAGACTCGAACCTGGGAACTGCAGATTACGAGCCTGGCGCGCTACCGACTGATTCCCCCCTCCCTAATTAATTCTAAAAGAAGTTTGAAAACTGAGAGTTGCGCCGAAAAGGAACAATTTGCGCATTCATCCGGAAGTAATTACATTCCATTGCAGTTCTTCCGTACCATTACAACATTTTGCTCTCTCTTTTCTTTTTACCACTGAGTGCCACTTAGTGAGCTCCACTTTTGAGACAAAGGTGATTCGTCTTGGGAGTATCTCGCAAACAGAAAGAGTAAGGTTTCCCCAACTAATTAGCGGAAAGTTTGTTACGCTTTCGATCTCCGCCGTTTCCAGTGTAAAGAGCGCGGTAGAGTGGGAAGAAACGCGGTAGAGTTCGGACATTGAGCGATGAAGTGTAATCATGATGATCGACGTCGATTTCCTCTTTGACGCTGCTGCCTTGGGTGCATTGCGGGACATCAACTGCTCGCTCTTCTCTTACTGCATTACAGGATGACTCACAGTACAATGAATTAGTGATCTGGCAACCTTCGTGTACTGACACGAAGGTTGGCAGATCACTAATTTCTATAAAAATATTTCGTAGATATTTTTTCTGAATTCTGTAATCAACCATAGGGTTCGGATTTTTTTTTGAGCGACTGTATATGAGGGTGAATAAACTGTGTCGTCCTTATGCAACTCTCCTGCGTGAATTGTTGGACATATTTCTCGACATCACTTGGTGCAGCAAATCTGAGGCATTCGTCGGTACGGGTGTAACACCCGCGAACCTGTGAATTCACCGAAATAAGGGTGAAGATAATCAAGGAACTAATTCATCGTCCTCTGGCTGGGTTGGGTTGTTTTACCTCTGAGCGGCACTTTTTTGCACACCATGGGCTAAATGGCCAGGTCACATGGACCCCGAAGGCTCAGAGAAGGTTGGGGAAGGGGACCCACTGAAACAGCTGTTGGGAGACAGATGGTAGTCTCTCGTCAAGGCCATCCAGCGTGTTCTTTAACGTGCACAAGGTATGTCTCTCCCGCACACTGGGCCACGGATTAACGTCCCATCCGACGGACGGCGGCCTTTCCAAGCCCATCGGTGTCCCCTACTGACCGTGGGCAAGGCGGGGAATTTTGCGGAGATAAATCTCAACGCTGACCCAGCTGGGACTCGAACCTGGGAACTACAGATTACGAGCCTGGCGCGCTACCGACTGAGCCACCCCCGCCCCTCGTCCTCTGGCGGCCACGACAATTGGCGCAAGCTCACGATAGCCATATAGCATGTTCTTTAACGCGCACACGGTGCCACGGGGGCGGGGGTGGCTCAGTCGGTAGCGCGCCAGGTAATCTAATCTGTAGTTCCCAGGTTCGGGTCCCAGCTGGGTCAGCGCTGAGATTTATCTCCGCAAAATTCCCCGCCCTGCCCACGGTCAGTAGGGGACACCGATGGGCTTGAAAAGACCGCCGTCCGTCGGATGGAACGTTACGCCGTGGCCCCGTGTGCGGGAAAGCCATACCCTGTGCACGTTAAGAACACGCTGGATGGCCTTGACGGGAGGCTACCATCTGTCTCCCAACAGCTGTTCCAGTGGGTCCCCTCCCCCAACGTTCTCTGAGCCTTCGGGGTCCATGTGACCTGGCCATTTAGCCCACGGTGTGCAAAAAAGTGCCGCTCAGAGGTAAAACAACCCAACCCAACACGGTGCCATGGCCTAATGTCCCATCTGGTGGAGGCGGTTTTTCCAAGCCCATCGGTATCCCATTTCTCATAGAGTCCGGAGTAAGGATAAAGTAAATAAATCGACCGTACCCTAGTTGACACTAGAAACTGGGAAGAATAGATAAAGAGCCATGCGCTCTTCTTCCCGAATCAAAGCACGCCCAGAGAGATGAAAGACACATTTTTATACTATCGTCCTTTGTTATGTAGATAATTTCAAACTGCAATGTTTGAAATCAACAAGGCAGAAAGTGTGTCATCACACTTGAAGATGTTAACTTCCTCCGTTGTTTATCTAACCTTCTCACTGTTATTCTACAACACTCGTATGGATCCAACTAAGGAAGTTTTTTTTCTCTTCAAGCCTCGTTGGAAATGGTTAAAGCTCTTTCAGAAAGTGTTATAAGATTGCTGTTCTAACACAATTCTTAGGCAGAGAAGAACTTTTTATATCACAGGCCATAAATCTTAAACTCACGCTCTAGAAGAAAATGTTTTTTTTTATCCTAAGCCGTGTGTCGTTCCACTACACAGACACTCTGAACTCCCGCTATAAAGGACTCTCTTCATAGGATCATAAAACATAAATGTTGCTTTCACTAGCGACGTGGTTGATGTTTTTTTTTCAAAAATAATTTCCTACTTTTGGCACAGGCTAAACCTTACATCTCGTGGGGTAAGAAACGAAACCATGGGGCCGGGGGTGGCTCAGTCGGTAAAAAATCTCGGTAAAAAAAGAGACTAAATTTTAAGGAATGACTTAAGGCCCATGCGATTTTACGGAATTACATAAGACTAATCAATATATGCGTTTTATTCTAAGCAATTATATATGGCTGAAATGAGTTACTCGTCAGTATATTCATTTTATATTTACTCGTTAATGTTATAATTACGTTTTAAGAGATCGTCAATTACTCGTCAAAATATGCAAGTTAAGTAGTCATTTAGGGGCCTAGTTAATTACTCGTTAATGTATGCATTATATTTACAGTTTATATGTAGCTCAAATGAGTTACTCATCAATATATTCATTTTACATTTAATCGTTAATGTTATAATTACGTTTTAAGAGATCGTCAATTACTCGTCAAAATATGCAAGTTAAGTAGTCATTTAGGGGCCTAGTTAATTACTCGTCAATGTATGCATTATATTTACAGTTTATATGTAGCTCAAATGAGTTACTCATCAATACATTCATTTTATTTTTACTCGTTAATATTATGATTATATTTTGAAAAATTCGCATGGTGCAAAATCAATTTATTCCACAATATACGCATTTTATTTTTAGTAGTCATTTAAATATTTTAAGTAATTTCGACCCTACTGAGGTAGTGGCCAACCACACAGGGTCATAGTACTGCCGATGTACACCAACTGGAATGGAATAATGACTCTGAGCTTGATTATGGATTCTGAATTTGCTGCACTGGTGGGCTTCTGTGGAGGAAAATCCTCCAATGTGTTTTCTGTTTGCTTATGGATTGACAATCCCAAGTGAATAGATTCACACGCTACGTTTTATTAGCTGGCGGATAATCCTAATCTCAGGTCATCGCAGGTACCTGAACTCTTGCTTCTACAGGTATCGTCAAATCTGCATTAGAGAAAGTCTTCCAGTGTAGATGGCTTCAGCCTTTAGTAATGGAAGAACGGGGATTTGCCCCATACGTGCGATTAGGGGACTATTTGATATTGTTGGCATTCCCTCTCTCAATTAACATAGTTTCTTTAAACATCCCCCTAATAATTTTCTCTCCATAGGTAGTTGGAATGTGAGGACTCTGCACAGAGATTATTCTCTTGATGTCCTCATTCAAGAATTCTACCGTTATAACTTAGTTATTCTCGTCTTGCAGGAGACCAGACGGACAGATAAAGGTCAGATTCTTTAAAATAATCTTAAATATCTCTCCTTTTCAAGAAGGGAAGATAAGAAGCATATTCTAAGCCTAGGTTTGCTTCTCAGCAGACACGTTACTAGTGTGGGGCGGGTTCGAGTCCCAGCTGGTCAGCGTTGAGATTTATCTCCGCAAAATTCCCCGCCCTGCCCACTGTCAGTAGGGGACACCGATGGGCTTGGAAAGGCCGCCGTCCGTCGCATGGGACGTTAAGCCGTGGCCCCGTGTGCGGGGAGCCATACCCTCTGCACGTTAAAGAACACGCTGGATGGCCTTGACCAGAGGCTACCATCTGTCTCCCAACAGCTGTTCCAGTGGGTCCCCTCCCCCAACCTTCTCTGAGCCTCCGGGGTCCATGTGACCTGGACATTTAGCCCATGGTGTGCAAAAAAGTGACGCTCAGAGGTAAAACAACCCAAACAAGAACACGTTACTAGTGATGCTCTTCTAGGATACGAGTGCATTAATGAAAGGTTTCTTACAGCTAATTTCAGACAAATGTTAATGACTTGAATGTTTTCTGTTATGTTCCCGCTGAGCCTGCCGATGAGGATGAGATTTTTCGGACAGCTTCAGGATATTCTGAATTCTGTCAAGAAGAGAGACATTACCTAGTTCTATGCGATTTCAGTGCTAAAGTTAGTATTAACTCTGACCTTTGGGGAGGGGTGATTAGGTAGCCTGCAATGGCAATGGGAAACGTCTCCTACAGGTAAGTAAACTCAATAGTTTCAGATTATCTAACATTTATTACAAACACCGCGACATTCATAAGCATAAGTGGTTTCACCTGATTGGCTGCATGAGAATATGATTGATTATATATTAATTAACAACAAATGACCTAGTTCTCTTCGGAATATCAGGAAATATAGGGGAGCTGAAATTAAATCTGACAATTACCTTGTTAAACATAAACTTAAAGAGTGTTGTACTAAGGTTTAAAAAGTTGCCTTTAACACTGTTTGACCTTCGTAGGTATATATACTTATATAAATTAAAATATAACATATATAATAATATGCCGTCCCGTGGCCGAATGGTTAGCGCGCTTGGCTGCTGATCTACGGGACCTGGGTTCGATCCCCGGGTAAGGCATGGCTGTTTTTCTGCTGAGGTTCCTGCCATCACCTCAGACCTTCTACTGTGGCATATAAACTGACAAGCTCCTGTCAGACCTCTGTGGCAAGCAGCTGCTTGAGAGGGTACTTATTTATTATTTTTATTTATAATAATATATATTATAACATATAGAATAATACTCGTATATATATATGTGTGTGTGTGTGATAATATATATATTGTTACAAATTTTAATGGATGAAAGTGAGCGTGAGTTTAATTAAATAGTATATAACAATGATAATTCTAAAACAATGTAATTTATTACAAAAGTATAAATGAAATCATTTATACATCTGAAATTCAACCAGTGCTTATCATATATGTGAACAAATCTACAATTCTATCGAGAATCTTACAAACAACTAAATGTAATTATATACCAAGTGATGAACTTTTCTTACAGAAAAGTTAAGACCAGCTCTGTCTACTCGACTAACATACATACTACCTCTTCATTTTGATTGCCATGTCTCTTGTATAACCTTCACTTCAGCGTAAATAATCCTTTGTCTTTTCTTACTAGTCTTACCAACAATATTCTACACTAATTAACTCTTTTAACCTCCCGCGCACTCACCACATAAAATACTTCTTCTTTAGTTTACTTGGTCACGTAAAAACTTAGACTAACTATATTTCCTTTTGCACTTCAACAACGCTTCATAACAACTTTATTCCTTACTGGCTGGGGGGCGGGGGTGGCTCAGTCGGTAGTGCGCCAGGCTCGTAATCTGTAGTTCCCAGGTTCGAGTTCCAGCTGGGTCAGCGTTGAGATTTATCTCCGCAAAATTCCCCGCCCTGCCCACGGTCAGTAGGGGACACCGATGGGCTTGAAAAGGCCGCCGTCCGTCGGATAGGACGTTAAGCCGTGGCCCCGTGTGTGGGAGAGCCATACCCTGAGCACGTTAAAGAACACGCTGGATGGCCTTGACGGGAGGCTACCATCTGTCTCCCAACAGCTGTTCCAGTGGGTCCCCTCCCCCAACCTTCTCTGAGCCTTCGGGGTCCATGTGACTTGGCCATTTAGCCCATGGTGTGCAAAAAAGTGCCACTCAGAGGTAAAACAACCCAACCCTTACTGGCTAAACGTACCTGGCGCTGCCCGTTGTAACTTTTAATCTGTATATTCTTATTTTCGTTGCAGTAAAGATAAATTTTGTAATCCCCCCCCCCCGACACTTTTGCACAGATTTTCAACAGGAAGAAATTTGCCCGGTGTTGATTTGGATCGTTGTTGACGTCAGCGAGCTCTCTCATAGCCCGTTGCTTATTTTCTGCGTAGGCTATTAAGATTTTTATTTCCGCTACCACAGAATTTGCCGTCCTATGGCTTCTGTGATATTCGTCCTCACGGTCGAAATTTCCTGAACAGCGTCCCCCGTGTGTGCCCCAGTGATTGGTTTAAAAATCAGGTTCCCACTTGGCCGTGGCTTCATTTCTACACAAATTGTGACATTTCGGGTCTCACTTTTAATCTGCATATTCTGTTGTTTCCTGCACTAATGGTTAGATTTGTGAGTATTCCCCCCCACCCTACATTTTACACAGTTTGAATACGAAGAATTTCTCGGTGTTGCAAAGGTCATTGCTAACTTGGCGTACGCTCTCAGATCCCGTTGGGTTGGGTTGTTTTATCTCTGAGCGCACTTTTTTGCACACCATGGGCTAAATGGCCAGGTCACATGGACCCCGAAGGCTCAGAAAAGGTTGGGGGAGGGGACCCACTGGAACAGCTGTTGGAAGACAGATGGTAGCCTCCCGTCAAGGCCATCCAGCGTGTTCTTTAACGTGCAGAGGGTATGGCTCTCCCACACACGGGGCCACGGCTTAACGTCCCATCCGACGGACGGCGGCCTTTCCAAGCCCATCGGTGTCCCCTACTGACCGTGGGCAGGGCGGGGAATTTTGCGGAGATAAATCTCAACGCTGACCCAGCTGGGACTCGAACCTGGGAACTACAGATTACGAGCCTGGCGCGCTACCGACTGAGCCATCCCCGCCCCTAGTTATTGGGAAATTCTACTCTAGTTTTATTTTCAGGCTCACCTCGAGAATAAATTTTCAAATCCTTCCTCCTATACTAAATCCTGAGTGTGTGCCTGTCTGCCAGCGTTGAGACTTAACTCCGCTAAACTCCCATCCTGTTCTCGGTCAGAAAGGGAATTACAGATGGGCGTAGAAAGGTCATCTTTCGGATGGAATGTGAAGCCGTGGCTCGTGTGTGGGAGAGCCATACCCTGTGCACGTTAGAAACACGCCGCATACACTTAAGACTACCATCTGTATCCTAACAGCTGTCCAATGGGTTCCTTTCCCCAAAGGGCGGGGGTGGCTCAGTCGGTAGCGCGCCAGGCTCGTAATCTGTAGTTCCCAGGTTCGAGTCCCAGCTAGGTCAGCCTTGAGATTTATCTCCGCAAAATTTCCCAGCCCTGCCCACGGTCAGTAGGGGACACCGATGGGCTTGGAAAGGCCGCCGTCCGTCGGATGGGACGTTAAGCCGTGGCCCCGTGTGTGGGAGAAACGTACCCTGTGCACGTTAAAGGACACGCTGGATGGCCTTGACGGGAGGCTACCATCTGTCTCCCAACAGCTGTTCCAGTGGGTCCCCTCCCCCAACTTTCTCTGAGCCTTCGGGGTCCTTATGGCCTGGTCATTTAGCCCATGGTGTGCAAAAAAGTGCCTCTCAGAGGTAAAACAATCCAATCCTGTCCCCAACCTTCTCTGAGCCCTTGAAGCCCATGTGACCTGTCCATTTAGTCCATTGTGTGCAGACGATTGCCGCTCAGAGGTAAACAACTCAATCCTACACACAGAGCCACGGCAGAACGTATCATCCAATGGACGGCAACTTTTCCAATCCCATCGGTATCCCCATTTTCACCAAGAGCAGAATGTCTCTTAGTGAAGAAAAATCTCAAAGCTGGCCCAGTCGGTCTCAAAGCTGGCCCAGTAAGATACACATGAGTTGCATTCCAGCTGCAATTCATGTGTATCTTACCTTATTAATATATCTCCTCATGGCTAGGAGAGGGGGGGGGGAGCTCAGTCAGTAGCTCGTCAGTTTCGAGTCCCAATTGGGCCAGCGTTGAGATTTATCTCCCCAAAACTTCCCGCCCTGCCTACGGTCAGTAGAGGACACCGATGGGCTTGGAAAGGCCGCCGTCGGTCAGATGGAATGTTAATCTGTGGTCCCATGAGCGGGGGGGGGGGGGGGGGGGGGGGGGTTCAATCGGTAGCGCGCCAGGCTCGTAATCTGTAGTTCCCAGGTTCGAGTCCCAGCTGGGTCAGCGTTGAGATTTATCTCCGCAAAAATTCCTCGCCCTGCCCCCGGTCAGTAGGGGACACCGATGGGCTTGGAAAGGCCGCCGTCCGTCGGATGGGACGTTAAGCCGTGTCCCCGTGTGCGGGAGAGCCATACCCTGTGCACGTTAAAGAACACGCTGGATGGCCTTGACTGGAGGCTACCATTTGTCTCCCAACAGCTGTTCCAGTGGGTTCTCTCCCCCAACCTTCTCTGAGCCTTCGGGGTCCTTGTGACCTGGTCATTTAGCCCATGGTGTGCAAAAAAGTGCCGCTCAGAGGTAAAACAACCCAACGTTAAAGAACACGCGGGATGGCCTTGACGGGAGGCTACCATCTGTCTCCCAACAGCTGTTTCAGTGTGTCCCCTCCCTCAACCTTCTCTGAGCCTTCGGGGTCCATGTGACCTGGCCATTTAGCCCATGGTGTGCAAAAAAGTGCCGCTCAGAGGTAGAACAACCCAATAAACCATGAGCGGGAGAGCCATAGCCTGTGCACTTTAAAGAACACGATGGATGGCTTTGACGGGAGCCTACCATCTGTCTCCTAACAGCTGTTTCAGTGGTCCCCTTCTCCTTTTCTGAGCTCTCGGGTTTTTGTGACTTGTCCATTTAGCCCATGGGCAGGGCGGGGAATTTTTGCGGAGATAAATCTCAACGCTGACCCAGCTAGGACTCGAACCTGCCATTCAGAGGCAAAACACTGCCATTCAGAAGGCAGCAAAAACTTACCATTCAGAATGGCAAGCAAAAACTTGTCATTCAGAGGTAAAACAACCCAACCTCCTGGCTAGACTTAAAGTGATTTTGAAATTTTTCTTCTTTTTTTTGATTTTGAAACACATTTTCTGGTGTCATTCCTTCGTCATCCTTCATAAAGACTCAAGTATGCAAAAGGTTGGGTTGTTTTAACTTTGAGCGGCACTTTTTTTGCACACCATGGGCTAAATGGCCAGGTCACATGGACCCCGAAGGCTCAGAGAAGGTTGGGGGAGGGGACCCACTGGAACAGCTGTTGGGAGACAGATGGTAGCCTCCCGTCAAGGCCATCCAGCGTGTTCTTTAACGTGCACAGGGTATGGCTCTCCCTCACACGGGGCCACGGCTTAACGTCCCATCCGACGGACGGCGGCCTTTCCAAGCCCATCGGTGTCCCCTACTGACTGTGGGCAGGGTGGGAATTTTGCGGAGATAAATCTCAACGCTGACCCAGCTGGGACTCGAACCTGGGAACTACAGATTACGAGCCTGGCGCGCTACCGACTGAGCCACCCCCCGCCCCGTATGCAAAAGGTGAAACGGAATCAATACGAAACGGAGTCAAATCTGCAGTGTCGATATCAGGTGAATGTTTCGTGGAAGAATGAAAAAGTGTTGCTTTGTTAGACATTTATTTCTAGTTGGTAGGAAAAAAGGCAAAGGAGTAAATTATCAAGAGATGAAGAATTAAGAAGATCTCGTTCAAAAGATTCCAGTAGGAAAAATATTTAAAGTCTCTTTTGAAAAACCTTTCCACAGACTATGAAAAGAACTTTAATACTTTATGTTACTTTCTAGTCTAGACTAACTTCTTTGAATCTTTTACAGAGACCGACGTTTGATTAAAAATAACAAGAACAAATAGAATTGTTAAATCAGACTTCCAGCTGTCTTATCGATATTTCTTAAACTTTTTGAAGGAGATTACTTAAACGAGTTTGTGAAGCGAAAGCCAAATACTCAATTTTTTTCAGGAAAAATAAAATGAAACGATGTCCAAACTAAAAGAACGCATGTAGCCTTTGGGGCGCGTGGGAATCTCGTTTTCAAAAACAAAGAAGTTTGTCTTTTACCTACTTTTCCATTCCTTAAAAGTTTTAATTCGAACTAATGGGTGATGCAAAAAATCTAATAGTTATATTGATTAAAATTTTTACAATATACTTCAATTAAAAACATTTCCAAAATTTTGAACGAATATTACAAGCGACCTATTTATGCTAGAAGCAGCATTTCCGAAATTTCCAAATATACTGCTCACAAAAATTAGGGGATATTTTTATCGCTTCGTATTCATTTTGAAATATCCCCTAATTTTTGTGAGCAGTATAGGTTTAATATCGTCCTGTAACAAAAGAAACAATTAGAATTTGCCAAAATTTTAAAGGAATATTGCAAACGATCTATTTTTGTTAGAAAAAACGTTTTTCAAATCATCCAATAGCTTTCACCGTGTCCTGTAACGAAATTAAAATTTGGACTTTTCAAAAATTATTAATGAATATTGGAAAGGATCTATTTATGCTAGAAGTTTGCAATTTTGCTGGTAGTCTGATGGTCACGAGGTTTGCACTATCTGTAATGATTTGCTAATTACCATTCCTGGGATTGAAACGGAATGTTTTAGTTTTAAGAAGCAAAAGAACCGTTTTTGTGGTCTAACAGCTACAGTCGCTCAAAAAAGTATCCGAACACTATGGTTGATTACGGAATTCAGAAAAAATATCTGGCAACGATTTTTTTAGAAATTAGTGATCTGGCAACCTTCGTGTGACACGTTTTCTGAATTCTGTAATCAACCATAGTGTTCGGATATTTTTTGAGCGACTGTATACTAAAAAAATAATGCTATTTGCATTTGCTGAATCATCTATTAGTTCGATTTTTTACTGTTACGAGGAGCGTTGGAAACGTTCTTGACATGCATCTGAGGGAGTTTAAGGTTTTTTTTACCTCTGAGCGGCACTTTTTTGCACACAATTGACTAAATGGCCAGGTCACATGGACCCCGAAGGCTCAGAGAAGGTTGGGGGAGGGGACCCACTGGAACAGCTGTTGGGGGACAGATGGGAGCCTCCCGTCAAGGGCATCCAGCGTGTTCTTTAACGTGCACAGGGTATGGCTCTCCCGCACACGGAGCCACGGCTTAACGTCCCATCGACGGACGGTGGCCTTTCCAAGCCCATCGGTGTCCCTTACTGACCGTGAGCAGGGCTGGGAATTTGCGGAGATAAATCAAAACGCTGACCCAGCTGGGACTCGAACCTGGGAACTACAGATTACGAGCCTGGCGCGCTACAGACTGAGCCACCCCCGCCCCAGCATCTGAGGAATAACAAAACTTTTATTGTGTTCCTCTCCAGCATTTATACAAGTTTACAGACATATATGATAATTCTGGAACACTTGGTGATACTTCTCTTGGTAAATCCTTAGTTTACTTGAATTTGGAGGGAATTTTTTAGGGTACCATCCTTACAGTTGTGAAAAAGACCAAGTTTCTCTGTCTCATCCTTTGATTGTGCAATTCTGAATGAACGCATTTTACAAGGTCTTGCACGTTCGGGGCGGGGGTAGCTCAGTCGGTAGCGCGCCAGGCTCGTAATCTGTAGTTCCCAGGTTCGAGTCCCAGCTGGGTCAGCGTTGAGATTTATCTCCGCAAAATTCCCCGCCCTGCCCACGGTCAATAGGGGACACCGATGGGCTTGGAAAGGCCGCCGTCCGTCGGATGGGACGTTAAGCCGTGACCGCGTGTGCGTGAGAGATATACCCTGTGCACTTAAAGAGCACACTGGATGGCCTTGACGGGAGGCTACCATCTGTCTCCCAACAGCTGTTCCAGTGGGTCCCCTCCCCCAATCTTCTCTGAGCCTTCGGGGTCCATGTGACCTGACCATTTAGCCCATGGTGTGCAAAAAAGTGCCGCTCAGAGGTAAAACAACCCAACCTTGCACGTTTGAAAAATTATCTCCAGTAAGTTCATTCTTAAATCTTGGAAACATCCAAAAATCGCATGGTGCAAGATCGGATGAATATGAAGGATGGGATAACGCTTTGACTTTTTACTGCTCCAGATAGGCCGTAACTTGCTGGGTTTTGTGAGCACGGCATTGTCTTGAAGAAGGAGAACCCTTGACATGCTTGTTGTTGGACGCTGCTCCGTCATCTCCTTAACCATTTTGGGCAAAACAATGTGTAATCTGTAGTTCCCAGGTTCGAGTCCCAGCTGGGTCAGCGTTGAGATTTATCTCCGCAAAATTTCCCCGCCCTGCCCACGGTCAGTAGGGGACACCGATGGGCTTGGAAAGGCCGCCGTCCGTCGGATGGGACGTTAAGCCGTGGCCCCGTGTGCGGGAGAGTCATACCCTGTGCACGTTAAAGAACACGCTGAATGGCCTTGACGGGAGGCTGCCATCTGTCTCCCAACAGCTGTTCCAGTGGGTCCCCTCCCCCAACCTTCTCTGAGCCTTCGGGGTCCATGTGACCTGGCCATTTAGCCCATGGTGTGCAAAAAAAGTGCCGCTCAGAGGTAAAACAACACAACACAACACAACGCAAAACAATGTTGGTGTAGTATTGGTCATTTATAGTCATTTTTCAGGTAAGGTGTCTACGACTACCACTCGTTGGGAATGGAAAACAATTGTCAACATTCTTCCTTGAGCTAATTATATAGATTTACACTCGTTCCTCTGAAGATATGATCTATGAATTGTTTCAAAAAGTCGTCTAAACTTGCTATTATGTGCTAAAAACAAAGATCGTATCTTTATTTCTCTCTTCGCTGGTGGGGAGGGGGTGGCTCAGTCGGTGGCTCGAAATCTGTAGTTCCCAGGTTCGAGTCCCAGCTAGGTCAGTGTTGAGATTTATCTCCGTAAAATTCCCCGCCCTGCCCACGGTCAGTAGGGGACACCGATGGGCTTGGAAAGGCCGCCGTCCGTCAGAGGGGACACTAAGCATTGGCCCCGTGTGCGGGATAGAGCCATACCCTCTGCACGTTAAAGAACACGCTGGATGGCCTTGACGGGAGGCTACCATCTGTCTCCCAATAGCTGTTCCAGTGGGTCCCCTCCCCCAACCTTCTAGGAGCCTTCGGGATCTATGTGGCCTGGTCATTTAGTCCATGATGTGCAAAAACGTGCCGCTCAGAGGTAAACCAACCCAATCCTTCGCTGGCAGAGCGTAAATTTCGATCTACAAAACGTGCGTGGTTGCTGTGGAGCTTATTAGAGATAGGGAAAGATTTTATATTTTCACAAGGATACAGCTTTGGGACGAGGGGAAAAAATACATGCCACAAGTATATGGATATCATGCCTGTTATGGCACTGTTAGCGGATTAATGCGCAAATTCAGAGAAAGATGGCAGAGCTTTGAAGATCTCACTCGTATAGGAAGACAGAATGAAGCCGTGAATGAGAGAACCATAGCTACTGTTCGTGAGCTCATTAAGGAAATTCGCACATCACCGTTCGGGTTGGGTTGGGTTGTTTTACCTCTGAGCGGCACTTTTTTGCACACCATGGGCTAAATGGCCAGGTCAAATGGACCCCGAAGGCTCAGAGAAGGTTGGAGGAGGGGACCCATTGGAACAGCTGTTGGGAGACAGATGGTAGCCTCCCGTCAAGGCCATCCAGCGTATTCTTTAACGTGCAGAGGGTATGGCTCTCCCGCACACGGGGCCACGGCTTAACGTCCCATCCGACGGACGGCGGCCTTTCCAAGCCCATCGGTGTCCCCTACTGACTGTGGGCAGGGCGGGTAGTTTTGCGGAGATAAATCTCAACGCTGACCCAGCTGGGACTCGAACCTGGGAACTACAGATTACGAGCCTGGCGACCGTTCGGGTAATAAGATTAGATGCCATTGTATTGATTGGTAGTGTGGAAAAAATTATTCATCAACATTTAAAGTTCAGAAAGAGCTGTGCCAAATGTACAACTTTTTTGAACTCACAAACTGACAGAACAGCATAAAAGGGCTGGAGTTGTCTGGTGCAAAAAGATGCTGGCAATGTTTGAACCTAGTGGCCTTAAATGATGAACAGACATTGTTAGAGGGTATTATTACTACACAACTCCCAGGAAGATCGACGACTACATTAGGGTTGCGAAAGATGAACAGCATCCCTAAATCCTCCAATAAGACTTTCGCTCAAGAAAGAAGATGTTCACAATTTTCTTCAATTCCCAAGGAGTGATAACTGTTTACACTTTTCTTGAAAAATGACTCCAAATGGCCTAAACTACACGAGCATTGTTTTGCCCTAGATGGTTAAGAAGATGAAGGGGCAGTACCTCGATATCGCCCGTAAGTTGCCGTGTTTTGTGGCAACCCCAGTTGCCACAAAATCCGGCAACTTATTTATATATACCAAACAGCTAATCCATCCTGCACATTCACTCGATCTTGCAACTTTGGTTGTTTCCATAAATCTTGATCATAATCTTTCTGGGAAGCCTTCTTCAAGGGTTCAAGACTTTGCAAAATGCGTTCGTTCATAGTTGCGGAGTATCCCCCAACAAGAGTACCACCAAGCACTCCAGTATTGTCATAGACGTCTGCAACTTCTCATGTATGATGGAGGGGAGTGCTTCGAAAGACAGTAAAAGTTTTGTTGAGGTAAATGAAATTGTTTTTGTTCTACAGATGCATGTCAAGAATTTTTGAATGACCCTTGTACTAATAAAATACTTCTATTTGCATTTACCGAATCATCCTCTAGTTCGATTTGTTACAGTTACCGTGTCCGTCGGATGGAACGTTAAGCCGTGGCCCCAGGTGTGGGAGGGCCATACTATGTGAACGTTAAAGAACACGCTGGGTGGCCTTGATGGGAATTCATCTGTCTCCAAATAGCTGTCCAGTTGGTTCTCTCCCACAACCTTCACTGAGCTTTCGGGGTCTTTGTGACCTGGCCATTTAGCCCATTCTGTGCAAAAAAGTACCGCTCAGAGGTAAAACAACCCAACCCTCAAGGCTAGACTTAAATTGATTTCGAAACTCTAAGCTGATAGCTTCATCATCCTTCATAAAGACTCAAGTTTTCAAAAGGGGAAACGGAATCAATGCGAAACGGAATAAAGTCTATAGTGTTGATGTCACGTGAGAGTTTCGTGGAGGATTGAAAAATGCCGAAAGCCAAACCTGTCGCTTTGTTACACATTTATTTCCGGTTGGTGAGAATAAAGCCAAAGAAGGAGTGAGTTATCGAGAAATGCAGGATTGTGGAGACCTCGCACAAAAGATTCCAGTAGAAAAGATATTAAAGTGTCTCTTTTGTAAAACTTTTCCACAGACTTTAGAAAAAAAACTTCAATATCTTATGCTACTTTTAAGTCTAGACTAACTTTTTTCTATCTTTTACAAAGACCGATATTTGGTTTAAAGTAACAAGAACAAACTTTCAGTTGCATTATCGATATATCTGAAACTTTTTTTGTACGAGATATCTTAAACGAGGTTATGAAACGAAAGACCAATACTCTCTTTTTTAATACAGGAAAAGTAAAACGAAACGATATTCAAAAACTAGAATCCATTTCGCCTCTGGCACATATGGGAATCTCGTTTTCGAAAAGAATGAAGATTTTCTTTTAGTTACTTTTCCACTCTTTAAAAGTTTAAATTCGTGCTAATTGACGATGGGGATGTGCAAAGAGCAGTATGGGTTGGGTTGCTCGACCTCTAAGCGGCACTATTTTGCACACCATGGGCTAAATGGCCAGGTCACAAGGACCCCGAAGGCTCAGAGAAGATTGGGGGAGGGGACCCACTGGAACAGCTGTTGGGAGACAGATGGTAGCCTCCCGTCAAGGCCATCCAGCGTGTTCTTTAACGTGCACAGGATATGGCTCTCCCGCACACGGGGCCACGGCTTAACGTTCCATCCGACGGACGGCGACCTTTCCAAGCCCATCGGTGTCCGTTACTGACAGTGGGCAGGGCGGGGAATTTTGCGGAGATAAATCTCAACGCTGACCCAGTTGGGACTCAAACCTGGGAACTACAGATTGCAAATAGCAGTATGTTATTAGTAATTATAAAACGGAAAAAAGCATTTGTTTCTAATGCTGTAATTTAAAAATTTCCAAAATTTTAAATGAATATTTCAAGAAAACGATTTATTGTTGAAGAAGCATTTTCGAAAATTTCCAATTGGATTAATAGCGTCCTGAAACGTAATAAAAATATGGAAGGTGCCGAAATTTTAAATGAATATTGTAAATGATCTCTTTTTGCTAGAAGAATTAGTTTTGAAATCTCTCAATAATTTTAACAGCCTACTGTAACTGAAGAAAAATTTGGAAGTTGGAAAAAATTTAAACGAATATTGCAAATGATGTATTTTTGCTAGAAGAAGCATTTTCCAAATCACGCACTAGCTTTCATAGTGTCCTATAACGAAAGAAAAATTTGGAATTTGCCAAAATATTAAATGAATATTGGAAAATATCTATTTATGCTAGAAGTTTGTAATTTCGTCGGTAGTTTGATGGTCAAGAGGTTTACACTATCTGTAATGACTTGCTCATTAGCACTCCTGGGATAGAGACGGAACGTTTTAGATTTAAGAAATAAATGAACCTTTTTTGTGTTCTAACAGGTACTAATAAAATATTACTATTTGCATTTTCCGAATCATCGATTAGCTTGGGGCGGGGGTGGCTCAGTCGGTAGCGCGCCAGGCTCGTAATCTGTAGTTCCCAGGTTCCAGTCCCAGCTGGGTCAGCGTTGAGATTTATCTCCGCAAAATTCCCCGCCCTTCCCACGGTCAGTAGGGGACACCGATGGGCTTGGAAAGGCCGCCGTCCGTCGGATGGGACGTTAAGCCGTGGCCCCGTGTGCGGGAGAGCCATACCCTGTGCACGTTAAAGAACACGCTGGATGGCCTTGACGGGAGGCTACCATCTGTCTCCCAACAGCTGTTCCAGTGGGTCCCCTCCCCCAACCTTCTCTGAGCCTTCGGGGTCCATGTGACCTGGCCATTTAGCCCATGGTATGCAAAAATGTGCCGCTCAGAGGTTAAACAGCACAACAACCCAACCCATCGATTAGCTCGATTTTTTTCTGTCATGAGGGCTTTCAAAAAGTTTTTGACATGCGTCTGTAGAACAAAAACAACTGCACGTATCTCTACAAACCTTTCACTGTCCTTCGATGTACTCGCCTCCAGCATTTATACAAATATTTAGACATCTACACCAATTCTGCAACGCTTGGTAGTACTCCTGTTGGTGAATATTCCGTAATTCTGATTGAACGCATTTTGCAAGGTTCTGCACCCTTGAAATAGACTTTCCATCAAGATCGAAGGGCGGGGGTGGCTCAGTCGGTAGCGCGCCAGGTTCGCAATCTGCAGTTCCCAGGTTCGAGTCCCAGCTGGGTCAGCGTTGAGATTTATCTCCGCCAAATTCCCCGCCCTGCCCACGGTCAATAGGGGACACCGATGGGCTTGGAAAGGCCGCCGTCCGTCGGATAGGGCGTTAAGCCGTGGCCTCATGTGTGGGAGAGTCATACCCTGTACACGTTAAAGTACACGCTGGATGGCCTTGACGGGAGGCTACCATCTGTCTCCCAACAGCTGTTCCAGTGGGTCCCCTCCCCCAACCTTCTCTGAGTCTTCGGGGTCCATGTGACCTGGCTATTTAGCTCTTGGTGTGCAAAAAAAGCACCGCTCAGAGGTAAAACAACCCAACCCATCAAGATCCTTCTTATTTTTTGGAAACAACAAAAAACCGCCTGATTCAAGATCAGGTAAATATACAGGACGTGGTAGCTGCTGATTTTTTCCATCTCCAGATAGGCCGTAATTTGCCTGGTTTTGCCATCACTTCAATTGTCATGAAGAAGGAGAATCTTTGCCACGCCTATGGTTGGAGGCTGCTCCTTCATCTCCTTAATCATTTTGGGCAAAACATAGTTGTCGTAATATTGGCCATTTAGAGTAATTTTTTCAGATAAGGTGTCTACGACCACCACTCCTTAAGTATTTAAAAAAAATTGCAATATCATCTTCTTTGAGCGAAAGTCATGACGCAGGATTTAGGACGTGGTTCGTCTTCCGCATCCCAAGCATGTCGTCGATCTTTCTGGGAGTTGTATAGTAAGAAAACCATGCCTCATCACCGGTGCCAATGTCTATTTACAATTCGAGGCCTCTAAGTTAAAACATTACCAGCATCTCCTTGCACGAGTCTACTCTAGCTCTCATTTGCTGTTCTGTCAGTTTGTGGGTTATCCATTTGGTCAAGATCTTTAGGAAGTTTAAATCTTGAGGAATAATTGTTTCCACACTGCTAATCGATACACTGACTCTGAACTTATTTTGTGAACGGAGATATGTGGTCTTTCGTTGATGAATTCACGAACAGCATCGATGGTTTTCTCGTTCACGGCTAGGGGCGGGGGTGGCTCAGTCGGTAGCGCGCCAGGCTCGTAATCTGTAGTTCCGAGGCTCGAGTCCCAGCTGGGTCAGCGTTGAGATTTATCTCCGCAAACTTCCCCGCCCTGCCCGCGGTCAGTAGGGGACTCCGATGGGCTTGGAAAGACCGCCGTCCGTCGGATGGAACGTTAAGCCGTGGCCCCGTGTGCGGAGAGCCATACCCTGTGCACGTTAAAGAACACGCTGGATGGCCTTGACGGGAGGCTACCATCTGTCTCCCAACAGCTGTTCCAGTGGGTCCCCTCCCCCAACCTTCTCTGAGCCTTCGGGGTCCATGTGACCTGGCGTGCAAAAAAGTGCCGCTCAGAGGTAAAACAACCCAACCCAAGCTATTCAAAGCAGTAAAATTGGTGCGTATATTAGCTAGTCAAAACGATGAGTTGAAAGCTGAAAAGGCTAGACAGAATAACGAATTGAGAACTGATGTGGCTTCTCAAATCAGTAAAATTACTGATGAATGTAAAGAGTTAAAGAACGAATTCAACAGACAGTATGATGGTTTAAAAGATGAAATTGATGGTATTAAGTGTAATGTTAATGAAATCGCTTGTGACTTTAAACCGCAGACTGATAATGTTAAGATAGATTTTAAACATCAAATTGATAGTAGAAAGAAATTGTGAACGCTGGTTTTAAGAGATGAAATGTTATCCTCTTCTTGTGATAATGGTAATGTTAGTGACAATAATGTTTGTACATATTGCTAAGAGTACAACTAAGCTTTCCACATATGACAATCAGTTATCTTGGGCAGTGTTTAAAACACAATTCGAAGTCATTGCTAGATCCAATGAGTGGAGTGAATTCCAGAAGGCCACTTTTCTTGCAGTTTCCTTAAGAAATGCTGCTGCGGAAGTATTACAGTCTATTCCAGAAGAAAAGTGACTTGACTGTCAAAGTTTAGTATCTGCATTAGAACTAAGGTTTGTTGATAGCCGTCCCGTGGTCGAGTGGTTAGCGCGCTTGGCTACTGATCTAAGGGACCTGGGCTCGAGTCCCGGGTTCGAGCTTCGGGTAAGGCATGGGTGTTGTTATCTGCTGAGGTCCTGCCATCCTCTCAGATCTTCTACTGTGGCACATAAACTGACAGTCTCCTGTCAGACCTATGCGGAAAGCAGCTGCTTGAGGGTTTTTTTTTATTTTTTTTTATTTGAAATAATACTATGTGAAATAATACTATGTGACACAGTTCAAACGTAAAATACAGAAGAGTGATGAGACTACAAAATTTAAAAAGGATCAACTCTTTTTCTCTTTATCGTCCGTCTACACGAATATTATTCAACCTTTTTCTCTTGGCGACACAATGGGATGGGGGCTCAGTCGACATATCTCCGAAAGAACGACATATCTCCGAAAGCCCACATAACTCTCCGAAAGCGACATATCTCCGAAAGCCCACATATCTCCGTTCACAATGGGGCGGGGGCTCAGTCGGTAGCGCGCCAGGCTCGTAATCTGTAGTTCCCAGGTTTGAGTCCCAGATGGGTCAGCGTTGAGATTTATCTCCGCAAAAATTCCCCGCCCTGCCTACGGTTAGTAGGGGACACCGATGAGCTTGGAAAGGCCGCCGTCCGTCGGATGAGACGTTAAACCGTGGGCCCCGTGTGCGGGAGAGCCATACCCTGTGCACGCTAAAGAACACGCTGGATGGCCTTGACGGGAGGCTACCATCTGTCTCCCAACAGCTGTTCCAGTGGGTCCCTTCCCCCAACCTTCTCTGAGCCTTCGGGGTCCATGTGACCTGGCCATTTAGCCCATGGTGTGCAAAAAAGTGCCGCTCAGAGGTAAAACAACACAACCCAAATCTTTCTTATTGAGTGCAAGGAGAGGCTTTAGCGGATATAAATCCCAACGCTGGGATAGTTGGGACTGGAATCTGGGAACTGCAGATTTCAATTCAGTGAGCTATCCACTGAGCGAAACCAACTTCGTTTCAGGGTCAGAGTTCTTGAGAAAGTGCTATTATTTTTTGGGGTTGGGTTGTTTTGCCTCTGAGCTGCACTGTTTTGCGAACCGTGGGCTAAATGGCCACATCACAAGGACCCCGAAGGCTCAGGGAATGTTGGGAGTGGGACCCCCACTAGAACAGCTGTTAGTATACAGAAGGTAGCTTCCCGTCAAGGCCATCTAGCGTGTTCTTTAACGTGCAAGGGTATGGCTCTCCCGCATATGGGGCCACGGCTTAACATCCCATTCGATGGACGGTGGCCTTTCCAAGCCAATCGGTGTCCTCTACATTTTTTGGGAGATATTAAGAAAAAAGTTCTAAAACCCTGTTCTGGATCCGGTTTGACTATCCTATAAACGGTAGTTTTTTAATATGCAGTTAACTAACTCCCCAATTGAAAATTAACCGTAAACGCTGAGAGAAGGATAGGCTAAGTGGAGCCAATGGAGAAGAGTTAGAAAACTGACTCCTCCCATCAAAGACATTTAACATGTTTTTCTATTGTGCATCAGGTATGGGTCTCCTGCATACGGAGTTCATCCGATGGACAGCTTTTTATGAGTAACCAAGGAAAGAATTTGGATTTGTAAGAAAATTTCAACATACCGCAAGGGAGGCGTTGCGCTTGGTTGCATTGGTAACGGGTCAGGCTCGTAATCTGTAGTTACCATGTTCGAATCCCACCTATTGCAACTTTGAAACATATCTCCTCTAAAATCCTACACTGCACTCGGTGAGAATGGCGATACCAATGGGCTTGGGAAGGTCGTCATCCCTCTGATGGGACGTGAAGCGATGTCTCTTGGTGCACGTTTAAGAACACGTTGGATGGTCTTGACAGGAGGCTACTATCTGTCTCTTAACAGCACGGTGTTAGGGGAGAGTCATGTGACCCAGATGACCTGCGGAACTCAGACCGGAGCATCGTGGAATGCCTTGACACAGGATCTACTGCGCTCCTGTAGCGGGAAAGAAGGGGATTGGGTTGTTTTACCTCTGAGCGGCACTTTTTTGCACACCATGGGCTAAATGGCCAGGTCACATGGACCCCGAAGGCTCAGAGAAGGATTGGGGGAGGGGACCCACTGGAATAGCTGTTGGGAGACATATGGTAGCCTCCCGTCAAGGCAATCTAGGGGTTCTTTAACGTTGGGTTGTTTTACCTCTGAGCGGCACTTTTTTGCACACCATGGGCTAAATGTCCAGGTCACATGGACCCCGAAGGCTCAGAGAAGGTTGGGGGAGGGGACCCACTGGAATAGCTGTTGGTAGCCTCCCGTCAAGGCCATCCAGCGTGTTCTTTAACGTGCACAGGGTATGGCTCTCCCTCACACGGGGCCACGGCTTAACGTCCCATCCGACGGACGGCGGCCTTTCCAAGCCCATCGGAGGAAAGAAGGGGCGAGTGGAGCCCATCGGAAAAGAAAGGGACTTCTCTCCTGACCATCGAAAGGATCGGAAGTAAAGTGGACTGCTGTACTCTGGGAACCAGCATATTTGAAGGACTTTGGAATAAAGTAGGGTCAACACTCAGGGAGTTTCTGACTGGATATTCTCGGTGGGGCTGTGGATTAAGACTGTGCACTTGTTAAATATCTATGTAGGTAATATGAAGTATTGTTCATTGCAATATTTAATCATGAGATGCCGAATTGATGGTTTTATTATTGAGTACTCTAACTGATGAGCGATTAAGGTCCAGTAAAGATATTCGGCTAACAAATCTCTCAAATAAAGAA